>JARYGA010036864.1:0-49832 GCA_030545235.1 Helianthus tuberosus | reverse complement strand
TCCAGTGATTAGTCAAATCAAAAGTAGTTATAAGTTGGTAATTATGTGGGTAATAAACTCTTAAAAAGGTTCCCCCTGATTCCCACTCTAACTAGGTCAAAAGTCGGGTCAAACTTGCTAATAAAAAGTCAACAGGATGCTAAATTTCTAATTTATGCATAATTAGCAATGTAGAACATATACAACCTATTTGATCATTAATATAACTTAGTAACTAGTGTAAGAACATGTCCAAACATGTTCAACCCGACAATTTCCTGTTTAGACCCGGTTCGGAACCGAAAGTCACATAGTTTGACTTTCACTTTGACTTTCAGTTCTGAACCGTTTAGGCATGTTTTAGAAATGCCTCTGAGCTTTCATTGGACTAAGTTACATACTAGTATAACCCTCTGTGATTATACACCTTGGTTCATTAGTTATCCAATTAATATGCATATTTCCGTTAATTTCTCATATGTTGACCATTATGCCCTTTTCACTTTAAAACATGATTTTTGAAAATGTAAAATATTAGAAACCTTTGTTACTGATATATAAACTTGTACCCAAAATTTGAGATCAATTGGTGGTGTAGATTGAGAGTTATGCTCATTAGCGCAAAATGAAAGTTTTATGTTAATTAAATGGCGTAATTAGCGTATACCCTAGTTAAGCCTACTTTTTGATATCAAACTTATTACCCCCTGATGTAATATATTATTTTGGGATTTTTGAAGATTTTTAATTAATTTTAGGCCGAGCATAACTCATAGTCATAGGCTTAATCCGGTAATTGTCGGTTTTGCCCTTACGGGCCATAAAATGAGTTTTACATATCTAAACGACTCCAAACCTTTTGCTACTGATTCTAAATGATAAATAAATTATTTTAAGCCTTCTGGAATAATAAAAATATCAGCTTTATGTATATAACCCGGAAACGGCTCCTAATCGCCTTTCTAAGCGTTTTTAACGCATAGTATGTACTAGAACCATTTTAGACATACAAGGGTTGATACCTACTGATATTTTAGGTAAATTATAATGTTTTAATAGTAAGCAAAAGTTGTTTAACTCAGACTTCAGTTTTGAGCTTCACGGCTTATGTGAAATTACCAAAATGCCCTTGCGGGGCATAGTTTGTGTTTAAATACATTTCGGGCAAAATAAAAGACATCTTACTGATGTCACAACATATTTGAAGCATATTAACTTAGGAAACATGTATATGGCTCTTACGGATACCCGTTACGCTTATTACGCATTCGGTTCGGTTTATATAACTAGTTTACATAAATTAGCCGATTGTGTATGAAATACCCATATTAAACAAGTCTTCAAACTTGTCGGGCCTAAATCACATTCTATCCGATCTTCCGACTTAGGTCCGGTTTATTAATGTAGTTACCTATATTAGGTGCCGTTTGATTCCGAGATCTCTAGCATTGCTTGGTGGTTATCTTAGGACTTCTGAGCAATCTCAAGTGAGTACATAGAACCCCTCTTTTACTGTTTTCAAACTGTTTTGGGGTGGAACACATGTGCCTACTTGTTACTTTCGTGCTTTCCTGTTTTCACATCATATACCTGCTATGTTTGTTAGTACATTATAGTACATGATTTCATTACATTTCATGCTATGTATGCCCATTGTGTGCGTATTTAGTACATTGTTTTACTTTACATTTCTGCTATGTATGTTGACTGATAGCATGCTAGCACATTGATTTACATGACTTTCTTCTTTGTATGTTAACTTAGCATACTTAGTACATTGTTTTCATATAACATGTTCACTTTTGCTATGACATTTGGTTTGCACAAACGAGACTATTATACGTTCATTAACATTAGCTACGCCGCTCGGTAGTAAGTACTGGTACCATAGGACTTGATAAATCCCATTCCTGACATCCCGGGTTTGTTTGGATGTAAGGAATGACTGAATCCGAAAACATTTCTTTTGATAACCTTGACTGAAAGGGTTATCCGACTGTCTCAAGGCTTGAATGTATGCGTTAACTTACCACATAAATGTTTGTATCAATGTAACATGCATTACTTTGCAAAACATAACTTTTTGATATATTCAAAATACTTTGTTTTGTACATTTCTACATTTGGATTATGTGACATTACTTTACTTACAACACATAACATTTGATACACATTACTTGACTACTTTTGGACTTATAAACATTTGACATGGTTTATACAAGGACTTTTGACTATTGGTTTAAACATAGAATTTATACATTGTTGGTTTGCTTAAATGACTTAAGTAACAAGATGTGAGTAATATGATACAAGCATGGTGGATACGCCGCTGGTACTTCCTATATATAAGTGTTTGTATTATATTACATATCATAGCGTTATTTAAATCATTCAATTTGGACTTATACATTTTACACAAGTAACACGATTTTCACAAGACTTTGGTTTACAAACAATTTACTTTATACAACTCAGTTTACTTGGTTGTACATTTAAACCATACATTATTCTTTTATTTATACATACCATTCGATCTTATCGCCTTTTTAAATAACTTACAAAACAAAACAATTTACAAGGTTCATGACTGACTTTTACTAAACAACTTTTTCTTAAACTTAAGTCATGAATCCTATTTTCACAAAACCTATGTATCTCACAGGCATTTTTATGGTGACGTACCTATTTTCACATGTGTTTTCAGGAGCTTTTGCATAGGATGATGATCGTGACACTAGGGCGGACCTGTGCCTTAGAGACATAAAACGAAGATAGACTTAGTTTAATTATGTTATAAACTCTTTGATTCCTGTTTAAAACAATGTAACTCTTACGATGATAAATAAAATACAACTTTGTATGCCATGGTTATGAAACAATTAATTCTGTTACAACACTCCCCGACGTTTTCCGCCACGTCTTGTATGTTATACGTGGTCGGGGTGTGACAGTAACTAATACTTACAACGAGGCAGAGCTTCGCTTTTTATGGGTATAATATCCGAGCAATATTACACTATTATAGGGACTTTTGAGAGAGAAAGGAATTGAACGAGATTAACAGAGGTCGAAGCCTCCTTATATAGGCTGGACATAGGGCGGCTCACGGCCCGCGACTGCCACTTCTATATCTCTCCCTGCCCTCGAGAGAACTAGGTGCGGCGTGGTGTCACTGAGTCGTGGCCCGCGACTCCTTGGCTTAACTGGGTCGCGCCCCGCGAGAGCCTTTATTTTTTATTTTTTTATTTTTAATAATATAAATGTATATTAGGCCTGTTTTTCGTATATAGGGTATATATTAAGACGTATAGGGCTATTTTAAGGGTTTTTGGGAGAGTTGTTATATTCTCCCCACCTTGTTTTAGACCTCGTCCTCGAGGTCTACTAGAACAGGTGTGGATATTTCCTTTGCATCTCTGACTCGAGCTCCCAAGTGTATTCTGGTCCTCTCTTGGAATCCCATTTCACTTTGACCAGAACTAATCTCTTGTGTTTGAGATTCTTGATCTTTCTATCTTCAATCTGTAACGGTTTCTCTACAAACTTAAGTTTCTCATTTACCTCTATGTCCTTAAGAGGTACCATTAATGTTTCATCTGCTAAAAACTTCTTGAGATTACATACATGAAATACATCATGTATTCCTGCCATTTCCTCTAGCAGTTGTAGCTGATAAGCTACTGGTCCTATTCTTCTATTAATCTCAAAAGGTCCAAGACCACTCCTTTCTATGGAGAAACTTTTAATAATACCTTATCTCCTACCTGAAATTCCAACGGTTTTCGTCTGTTATCAGCATAACTCTTTTGACGATCGCGTGCTGCTTTCATTATTTCCTTGACTTGAATAATCTTGTCCGTTGTTTCTTGTACTATCTCTGGTCCAGACAGTTGTTTTTCTCCAA
Source organism: Helianthus tuberosus (assembly GCA_030545235.1). Taxonomy (NCBI): domain Eukaryota; kingdom Viridiplantae; phylum Streptophyta; class Magnoliopsida; order Asterales; family Asteraceae; genus Helianthus; species Helianthus tuberosus. Next base: position 45,949 of record JARYGA010036864.1, on the reverse strand, counting down.
TTTCTGCCCAACAGACTGGAGTTCGGCACTTTCGTCAATAGAGTGCTTCAAATGGTGCAGCACTGATACTAGTATGATAGTTGTTATTGTAGGAAAATTTTATTAATGGTAAATGATCGTCCCAATTTCCTCTGAAATCAATTACACAAGTTCTAAGCATATCCTCCATTATCTAAATTGTCCTTTCTCTTTGTCCGTTCGTTTGAGGATGATAAGTTGTGCTTAGTTTTAACTTGGTTCCCATTGCTTTCTGGAAACTAATCCAAAAATGAGAAGTAAAACGGCTATCTCTATCAGAAACAATAGACAAAGGAATTCCGTGTAATGAAACTATTTCATTTACATATAACTTGGCTAATTGTTCCATACTGAAAGTTTCCTTCATAGGTAAGAAATGAGCAGACTTGGTTAATCTATCTACAATCACCCAGATTGCATCATTACCTTTTCGTGTCTTGGGTAATTTAGTAACAAAGTCCATTGTTATCAATTCCCATTTCCATATTGGCATTTCTAGTTGCTGCAATAAACCTGAGGGTTTGTGATGTTCAGCTTTAACCTGTGAACAAGTTAGACACTTGGCAACATAGGTTGCTATATCCTTTTTTATTCGTATCCACCAGAAATTCTTTCTTAAGTCTTAATACATTTTATCATTACCAGGATGTATCGTATACTTAGACTTATGGGTTTCTTCTAAAATTCGGTGGTGTAGGTTTCCCTGTTTAGGTATCAAGATTCTTTTCTTATTGAATCTCCAAATTCCATCTGTTCCTTGGTCTAATTCCTTAATCATCCCTTTTAATCTTTCAGTATCATCCTTGATTACTGTTTCTTGTATTTCTCTAATTTTCTCATTTAAATCTATTTGCAAATTTATCTTAAGAGAACATACTCGTCTTGGCTTCTCATGATACTTTCGACTTAAAGCATCAGCTACTACATTAGCTTTTCCTGCATGATATTGGATATCACAATCATAATCACTAAGAATCTCCATCCAGTGTCTTTGTCTAATATTTAACTCCTTTTGCCCAAAAACATATCTTAGACTCTTATGTTCGGTGAAAACAGTAAACTTGCTACCGTAAAGATAGTGTCTCCAAATTTTAAGGGCAAAAATTATAGCTCCTAACTCTAAATCATGGGTTGTATAATTCTCTTCAAGATTATTAAGTTTTCTAGAGGCATAGGTTATAACCTTTTGACGCTGCATTAACACACATCCATAACCTAATTTAGAAGTGTCACAATATATTACCAGATCTTCAGTTCCTTCTGGTAACGCTAGTATGAGTGCATTGGTTAACTTTTGCTTTAGAATCCTAAAAGCTTCTTCCTGTTTTGGTCCCCATTCAAACTTAACTGATTTGCAGGTCAATTTCATTAAGGGAATAGCTATTCTAGAAAAATCTTGAATAAAACGTCTATAATAACCTGCTAGTCCAAGAAAACTTTTCACCTTCGTCGGTGATTCAAGGACTTTCCACTGAGTAATCGCCTCGATTTTTGTGGGATCTACATAAATTTCTTCATGATTAACTAGGTGTCCAAGGAATTGCACTTCCTTTAACCAAAATTCGCATTTTGAAAATTTAGCGTAAAGCTTTTCTTTACTCAGCAAATTTAAAAGTATAAACAAATGCTCTGCATGATCCTCTTTACTCTTAAAGTAAATAAGAATATCATCTATAAAGATAATTATGAATTTATCCAGATATGGTTTACATATTCTGTTCATCATGTCCATAAATGCGGCTGGGGCATTGGTTAAACCAAATGGCATGACTGTAAATTTGTAGGATCGGTTTGCCGACCAAAATGAGTCGCTCAGAAGAGGTCTCAGACTGAATCAGAGGCGGAATTCATTGATTCGGTCTTCGTTTAGCTTGGATTCACTATTAACTGTCTATTTTATTGAAAACACGCGATTTACAACTCAGTAGACACTTCGGCTCACCGAAACACCTTCTCTAATCCCGTTTCAAATGACAAACATGAACCACCTATTTATAACCTTCTAATTCCGCATGAACCTAGGCACTTGTCAACTCATACGAAATTACAAAAGTAATTCCATACGGAATTATATGAGATCCTTTCATGCGAAATTATATACTCTCACACGATATTAACTTTTGTCCTATATGTAGATTCAATTTCGTGTACTGTTGAAACATGATGATGTCATCTTTATGATGTCATCATTGACTATGATGACATCATGCTTGATCAGATCCGCAACGCCACCAAGACTCGATATAGGACGAAGTCGACAGATGAATGCACCAACAGACTCCCCCTCAGATGTTGACGAGTCTTTAGTGTCGAGTCTTTACCATCTTCAGTCTTTATCAGTCTGAACGTGTAAGCATCCTTAAACTTTATCTATTTCTCCTCTTCAGCATCAACAGACTCTCCCTCGAACAATCTCTACTCAGATGTCTTCAGACTCCCCCTTTCGATTTGCTGGGATCGCAGCCTAGCATGTTGAAATCACAGAGTCATCAGGTATCGGAACCTGGCTCTTTATCAATCAGAGACCTGCACATCCTCTACCCAAAAGTAAATTTCACAAATTTAACATTTGACAAATTTATATATAGACTCCTTCTCAAATTAATCCTGAATGATTTAACAATGATAATTTCTGATGAACCACTTGTAACTAAATATTCAAAAACTTTCTCATTTAGACACACACTCCCCCTCACCACATGCTCATCATGTTTAGCACTTGGAACTTTGAAAATCAGCTTTCCAACATCAGTTGTCGAAAATCTTTTTGAATTTTTCAAAATTTATGCTAAAACACACTAAAAATCTTTTTGGATTTTTGAATGAAAATAAATGCAGTAAAGAAATATTTACAGACAATATTTTTGTGAGCTCGTGCAAGAGGATCATATCAGTTTTTGACAAGTCACAAGTACCGTTGAGCTTAGTTACACATTAAGAATTAAACAATTCACTTAGATTGCCAATATACTGATCCACTTAAATTCTCACACAAATTTCAACTGATTCAGGATATGAATTAGGTGTATTAAGGACTTAAACTCATTCATGTGTCCCACCTCTTGAATATACTCCTGTATCCAGATCCCAATATTCAGTCTTACAGGTGAGTATACCACAGATGATATCTGTAAGGGGTTAGATTGCGAAACCGTGAGAGCTCAGGTCAGAACTTCCGTTCAGCTGAGAGATGACGGCTCGACTTTTGGTGGGTCCCCTTTAGAGGATCTTTTTTTACAACAGCATTGATTAGCAATTTTATTGTCTCATCATTTTATGCTGAGGGCGGCGCTATTTTTCAAGCATGCAGAAAGTATTCTCCGGGGACTAGGCCATTGCTTCCGCAAAATCAGAAGTCCCTGGATAATACCCCAGATATCACTGAGCATAAAGACCTAGTATCTCAGAAAGAGGGACCATTCAAACAAGATTTCAGGGGTTACCTATATATCCAAGTAGTGTTCCCTACGAAATAAGCAAGTTTGAATTTAAGTTTATATCCCGAAAAAGCTTACTAAATGTGTAAAAACCTATCGGCATATCATCAGTGAGACCATTTAACGCTATTTAAACATTACATACAATCAAGAAGGACAAAACTAAGTACTATGCTTTCGACCATGTTTCCCACTAGAACTAGGCTTTTTCATTTAAGTTTGTATCGTTATCGCAAATCTACTAGTCTAGCTGAGCCTACCGTCACATCTTTAGTAAGATCGTTTATCACATTTTATCATTCCATTTCTTTAGCGTGCTGTGACAGTCCACCGATGTACTATCATTTCCTCTTTTATACAACAAAACTCATATTTTGAATTTATCATGTTTTTGGCTTTTTCAAATTTTCAAATGTTTTTGGATTTTCTGAAAAATTTTACTCCCCCTAAAATGCAAACACATTTTAGGAAATTTGAAAACAAACTATACAAAAATTTGACAACATGATGAGAATTACTTCAATTCTCCATTCACTTGGCTTAAACAATCAGAACTCCCCCTGACAACAAACATTTTCCCATGGTGATTTCAAAACACTTAAGTTTGTTTTAATCAAAATGGTTTTTCCAGAAAATAAGTTTTATGAGTCATTTCTCAAACATGGGGATCATTCATCACCTTGTTTTCTCAATATATCTTGAAAATTTACCAATTTTCTCAACACATTCACTTGTAGAAAATCAAGTACAACTTAATGTCCCTGATTTATCACATGTAAGACGAAATCACTTTCATGAATTTCTCAAGAAAGATGCCGATTCCTGCTCCATACTTACAAACCTGGGAACTCCGGCAAGTCAGATTTTTCATTTAAATAGATTAACCCAAGCCAGACTGTCCTTGGGGGATTTTGAATTCTTGTTCAACAATGGTGGAAAATTTACATCATCCATTGTTAGACCAGAATTCTCAACTTTTACCTCAACACATGGCTCTTCTGGCTTTACCACACCAGATTCATTGCCTGAACTTGGCTTGTCTGACTTTGAAGAGTCAGATTCATTGCCAACAACTGGCTCCTTTGTTTCCAGAGAAACAAATTCATCACCAACAATTTTCTTTTTCATCTTTCTCTCTTTCGTCCTCAGATTTGTATCTGATGAATCCGTTTTGCTTGATTTGTCATTCTTTTGTGAGCAAGACGATTTATCAGAACTTTTATCTGTTTTACCAGTTGTATCCGAGGATAAAATCCTTTCGAGATACTCTCTCACTTTCTTTCTCTTCTTCCTCAGTCTGTCTTTCTGCCCCTGCGAAAGCTTTACTTTCTGTTCTTTGGGCTTGACATTGACTGGTTTCTTTGCCACTTTCTGAGATTCAGTCCTCGATCTTCCCATTGATCTCATTGGGCAATCTCTGGCAATGTGACCTTTGATATGGCATTCAAAGCATCTTCGTGTTTCATAACTCCAGTTCTGGCAGTTAACAGCAATGTGTCCTCGAACACCACAGTTGTAACACACTCTGTTATCATACCATTCACCACTATCACACCAAACAATCAGATCATAGCATTGTCTGGCTTTGTGGTGATCATCACCCCTCCTGAAAGCTGGATTTGGCTTTGAAGCACTGTGGTCAAACCTGCACCACTTATTACCAACAGTTTTTGAGTTTTAATTTTCCAATTTTTGTGGTTTTTTATCACGATTGGATGATTGAACTGATGAGCTTTTATTTTCTTTTTGAACATTTTTCGGTTTTTTATCCTTTTTTTTGTTTCCCATTCTTCTTTACAGGTTTTTGCGTTGAGCATTCACCTTTTTCAGTAGAATGTAGAACAGTATCTTGAAACATTTCATTTAATTTCAAAAATATTTTTCTTTTTTCAATTTCATCATCAGTTTTCTCATCACAATCTTCAACTTTGACTTTGTCAAAGTTTGTGACATTGTCACTTATTGGAACAGAATTGATCGGTTTTGGACATGGATAATCTGGTGTTGATGACGAAGTCTCAAAACCTTTCAATTTCTCTTCAAGCCCTTTGATTTTAATCCGAGCTTTTTCAGCTTCATTTTCAAGTTGAATGATTTTCTGAAGATGAGAATTTATTTCAATTTGTTTTTCAATGTTGTTTTTACCAAAACTCTCTTTCTCATCTTCTAAAATCTTTATTTGATTTTGAAAATCTGTTTCAATTTTTAATTTTTCATTTTCTAACTTTTTTATTTGATTTTTCAAAACATTTTCTGATTTTTTAAAATTCTTGTTTTCTAATGACAAACTCTCAACATCCTTCAAGAGATTGTCATTTTCAAATTTCAATTTTTCACAAATTAAGCGCATATCAAGAATCTGTTTCTCATCATTTTTCTTCTTGTCTTTCAAAGCTGAAATCTCTTCAGTCTGTTCCTCTCCCACTTGGACACCTTTATTCTTGCTCCTTTTTAATATTGATTTTCCATCTTGACTTTTCTTATTCACAGCATTGTTCTCCATTTGTTCTTCAAGCTTCTTAATGAATTGACAAACTGCCAATCCATAGTATTCTCCTGTTCTTTTTAAACTCAAAAGGTATGTATCCCATTCTTTTTGAGGTAAGGCATTGGCTAATTTCTCAACCCATTCATTTGGACTTTTGGTTATACCTTTCTCAGACATTGAACAAACAAGATGGCTATATCTCTCAATGATACTCCTTGTACTTTCACCTGGACAATTTGAAAACGAGTCAAACTCTTTTATTAATAAAAGTGTTTTACTATCCATATTAAAGAAATTTATATCCATGATACGGAAACACGTTTATCAAAACAGTCACTTTAAACGAAATATCAAGTTCAAGCTAGATCACCTTTCAAACAAAATACCAATCACTTAAAAGTCTGATTGGGCCGATCAATTAGTGGGCTGACACTTCTCGATGAAATCAAAAACACATGCAATATCAAATTATATGGTCCACAATCAACAAATATCACAACACAATTCTCATTGGGCCGATTGTTAAGTGGACAGATTGAAGTTTATTTTGATTGGGCCAAATGTTAGCGGATCTGATTGTTTTAAATCTTGATATATGAGGCCGACAAAAGCTGTTGTAATATTAAATGTGATAGGGCCGATATATCGTAGTGGGTTGTCAATTATCACCACATGCAATTCTCAACTCAAATGGCCGACAAATCTGATATATTCACATGCAAAATCTTAATCTTTGCAAATAGTGGCCCGACAAACTTTATATCTATTGGACCGTAATCTTATTCAATTCAAATTGATTTTGTTCTAATGAATATAAAAGACCGACAAACACCTTGATTGAACCTTCCAACTTTAATCACGTGATATGCAATAGACTACTTTCAAACGAGATTAGTTCAAGCGAAATTAGACACTTCAAACGATATTACCTAATTTCGTTTGAATTTGACAAACTAGATGTAATTTCATGCGGAATTAGGACCAAATTCAAACGGAATTACGTTTTTGAAACGGAATTATAATTTCGTTTAAAAGATTTCAAGCGGAAAAACTAATTCTGTGCGAAATTAGTTGCAGATTCAAACGAGATTACCAAATTTAGTTGATTTCGTACGAGATTAAAACTTAATTCCACGCGGAATTAAGATGATGTCATCATGTTCAAACAGAATTTCAAGCGGAATTACAAATTTTGTCAATTTTAGATTGAATTAAGGTCCAATTTTCTCAAGGCTTTGTTAAAACAGTCTTTTGCATGTTATATGTGAAATTTAGACCATTTTGACCGTGAAAAATTGTTCAATTGAGAAAAGAAGATGTAGAAATCAGAATTTTCCAGCGAAAACGAGCTAAACAGTAAGAACTCTTCCTCCTGAGCTCTGATACCACATGTAGGATCGGTTTGCCGACCAAAATGAGTCGTTCAGAAGAGGTCTCAGACTGAATCAGAGGCGGAATTCATTGATTCGGTCTTCGTTTAGCTTGGATTCACTATTAACTGTATATTTTATTGAAAACACGCGATTTACAACTCAGTAGACACTTCGGCAGCACTTCGGCTCACCGGAACACCTTCTCTAATCCCGTTTCAAATGACAAACATGAACCACCTATTTATAACCTTCTAATTCCGCATGAACCTAGGAACTTGTCAACTCATACGAAATTACAAAAGTAATTCCGTACGGAATTATATGAGATCCTTTCATGCGAAATTATATACTCTCACACGATATTAACTTTTGTCCTATATGTACATTCAATTTCGTGTAGTGTTGAAACATGATGATGTCATCTTTATGATGTCATCATTGACTATGATGACATCATGCTTGATCAGATCGGCAATGCCACCAAGACTCGATATAGGACGAAGTCGATAGATGAATGCACCAACAAAATTCATAATGACCGTACCTTGTTCTTAAAGCAGTTTTAGGAATGTCCTCTTCCTGTACTTTCAATTGATGATATCCTGAGCGTAAATCAATCTTAGAAAAGAATCGAGCTCTTTGCAGTTGATCGAACATATCATCGATTCTCGGTAGTGGGTACCAATTTTTAATCGTAACCTTGTTCAATTCTCAGTAATCAATGCACATACGCATTGACCCGTCCGCCTTCTTCTTGACAAACAAGATTGGTGCTCCCCATGGCGATGAACTAGGTTGTATGAAACCTTTCTCCAGAAGTTCGTCCAATTGTTTCTTCAGTTCTTGCATCTCCGCTGCTGCTAAACGATGGGTGCCTTGGCAATCGGTGATGTCCATGGTATTAGGTGAATTCTGAATTCAACCTCTCTATCTGGCAATAATCCCGGTAACTCTTCTGGAAAAACATCTGAGAATTTAGATACTACGGGAATATCTTTTAATTCTTTTCCTTTAGTGTTAATGATTATGGAAATCATATACACTAGTGATCCTTTCCTTGCATAACTTGTTGTTTTCATCATAGAAATGAATTTTGTGGATTTAGTTGGCTTATCTCCTTTAATTGTGATCTTTTCACCCTTTGGTGAATTTACTTGTACTGAATTTTGATCACATAGAATGCTGGCATGATTGGCTACCAACCAATCCATTCCTAATACAATATCAAATCCAGCCAGATTCATTGGATAAAGGTTAGCAATAAAATTATGGTTTAAAATTTCTATTCTTGCTCCCTGCAAGATTTCAGTGATCTTAATGGATTCTCCATTCGCCGTTTCTACCAAACATTCTTGTTGAAGTTTAGTAAATGGTTGACTGAGAAGTTTGCAGAATGAAGTATTAATAAAACTTTGTATTGCACCAGAGTCACAAAATACGTTAGCAAAAATATCATTAACTAAAAACGTACCGGCAATCACATCCGAAATCATCTTGGCTTCTTCAGCTGTCAGAACAAATGCTCGGGCATTCTTGGTAGTTTTGATGTTTGTTACTGGAGCTAGCTTCGGACAGTTCGGTTTGATATGCTCAGTCTCTCCGCAATTGAAGCATAGCTTATTGTTGGGTTTCCTCCTGTAGTCTTCTTCCTTATGTCCAGACATTTTGCAGAAGTTGCAGTATATTGAGCATTTTCCTGAATGTTTCTTCTTGCAATACTTACAGTAAGGTGCAGAAGTAGAACTTGTATTTTTCCCACAGTAGTTATTTCCATAACGAAATTCTTGGGTAAGTCTTTGGGCTAGGTTCTTTCTCTGGTTTTCTTCTTGCGTACGTACCAATTCGTTAGTCAAGGTATTGGCTAATTCTACTGCTTCTTCTATGGTTTGTGGTCTAGCTGCCTTGACTACATGTCTGATTTCACTAATTAATCCCCAGATGTAACGGGAGATTACTACTGGTTCTGGTGAGGCTAAGGTTGGCACTATTCTAGCATATTCGAAGACTACGGTAGTGTAACCCTTGCAGTCTATTCCAGTCATTTTAAGATTTAAGAACTTATTAGCGATTTGTTCTTTTTCATGAGGAGGACAAAATTTCCTTTCAACTATATCCTTAAAGTCAGTCTATTCCATATTATAAATTTTATCACTTCCTCTAGACTGGAGAATAGTATTCCACCATTCTAAGGCTGCATTCTTAAAAATATTAGAAGCAAACATAATCTTATCTTCATTTGCACATTTGCTTATTTTTAAGACCGCCTCTGTCTTTTCTTTCCAACGTAGAGCTACAACGGCTCCTTCATTTCCAGAGAATTCTATTGGTTTGCAAGATCAGAATTCTTTGTAAGAACAACCATATGACATGGTTCTTCTTCTTTTTGGAATGGGTAATTGGAGTAGCGGTTCATTATTCATGCTATGACTTGGTTCACTAGGTGGTTGTTTACTTCCACTTTTATTATTTTCTGCTTCATTAACAGACTTGATAATATATGGCATAGCATCTATAATTCCTTGTGCTACTATATGTTGGATAGCACTATTATCTACTTGGTTTCCGTTATTATCATTATTCTGGTTTTCATGATTTAATTCGTTATCCATCTGGATTTACAAACATTTATCAGGTATTAATATCACAGAATAAAATTTAATGCAAACAATCAAACAAACAAATTGATCAAAATCATCGAACATTGCGAATTTTACTCTTTTCATATATATATATATATGGGGCAATACTCCATAGGAAACCTTAGATTTTTAGAAAACTTTGCAAACTCAACATGTGGCTTACATCTATCCACATATGCATAGTCAACTCATTATGCTTTTTGCCTCTAAGGGTATATCAGTAATTATACATCTTTCCACCCAACCCAAGATCTCTTCCCCATTTGATTTGACATTATCATTAATGCCCGTCACCTCACAAATCACCAAACCCCATTTCTTTAAGATTATTTCATTTTTAAAAGCCAAAATTTATAGATCTCTTCTCCATTTATGTCCCTCATATCTCCTTTAACATCTTCTCCTGCATATCATCCTTTCTCCATTAATGTCCATGGAGACATATCCACCAACCTCTGAGTTAATGTCGCCGGTTCATCTGTTCCCCAACAGGTTCATTACCAGTGACTTCCATACTGACGAGGAATTAAATGCTCAAGGTTTGTCTCTCTATCTAACTTAACTCCCTCGAATATATGTTTTTTTTGTATTTGACATTTTTTTAATGGAATAATCCAAATATACTGCATGTCAATGTTCACCTGTACCATTCGAAGCTTCTGGATACACTAACATGCCTATTGATGGTGCTGGATCATCTGAAGTCCATGTTAGATCACCGGATTTTCTGATCTCCAACAACTTCATTAGCAGCGTTTTCCCTACTAACGAGGTTATGGATAATGGTCAAGGTTTGTTTTTCTATATACATGTTACACTCGTTTTATTTTTTTTCTTCCCCAGATATGGCATAATTCAAACATATGGCATAATGTTCACTTGTAGCATCCGAAGATTCTGGCTACGCTAACATGCCGGGTGCTGGTTCTGGATCATCTCAGGGCCCTTCTGTGTTTGCTGAATCATCTCGCGGGCCGTTAGATGGTTGTTTATTTTCCATGGGAGCACACTTTATACTCATATACCAGATTTCTAACCTTTTCGTTTTCTGATGCAGGGCCAGCGCATCCATACTTAGTTTTTGATACACCTCAGGGGACCCGTTACTGGATTCCTACCGTCGCTGATAAGTTCATACCAGTGTGTGGGAAATCTTATCCGACATTTGAGGCTGTTCTTTCCATGTATGAACTTTATGCATTTGAAGCTGGTTTTTCTGTTAAAAAAAGGCCAAACTAAAGTCTGGAATGAAATTCCGACACACAAGTATCTTCGCTGCTCAAAATACGGGAAACCACAACGAAAGAGGACTTTTGACACACTAGATGAATCTTCTGTAAGACCAAGGAGAACCATCTTCACATGGTGTGACTGTAAGGCAAGCATTCTAGTCTCAATCTATAATGATACATACACAGTTATGAGTTTCAATAATATTCATAATCATGAACTTGTTGAGAATTACAACCGTGATCTTAGCAAGATATCACGGAAGCTGTCATTCTCCACCAAACAATTCATTCACAATATGAGTCTAAACCGTATCAGACCCATGAGAGCTTATAGATGTCTTGTAGCTTTAAAAGGGGGGCATCACAATGTCAACGGGACTCCGGTGGATTTTAAAAATTTTAGCCACCAGTTGCGAATTTTTATTGGTGAACGTGACGCACAAGTTTTCCTTGAACGCTTGCGTGAGCGCTTTGACAACCTACCCAACTTCTATTTTGATTACACGGTTTCAAATGAAAAGCTGTCTTTTGTATTCTGGGCTGATGAGATTTCAAAGCTAAACTACAAAGCTTTTGGCGATCTCCTCGCCTTCAACGTGACTTACAGCACTAACAGGTGAGTTTCCCCTTAACATGTGTTAGGCCTGATATCAAAGTATACAAACCTAACCAAAAAAGTGTTACATTTTGTTAAGTTCAAATCCATTTTTATTAATAGGTACAAGATGGTTTTTGTGCCATTCACGGGTGTGGATCATCATTTCCAATGTGTTACATTTGGTGCGGGTTTGATATCAACCGAGTCCATTGAATCTTATGTGTGGTTGCTTAAGGCTTTCTTGAAGGCACACGGTACTCAACCAACTCTCGTGTTGAGTGATCAAGACCCATCTATGCTTCAAGCTGTTCCTATGGTCTTTACCGAATCACGCCACCGGCTATGCGTGTGGCATATAATGAAGAAATTACCCTCAAAGGTTAGGTTAAATCGTTAGCCTTTAACATGTGTTATTCAACAGCACAGACTTACTTGTCTTTTTAAACTATTTAATCTAACATGTGTTAGTAACTCTTAAAATTTACCAGATCTCTGCGGACCTTCTTGATAACACTGATGTTCGGTCCTACATTCACTGGTTGGTTTGGAATGTTTATATCAAACCTGAAACGTTTGAGTCACGCTGGCATAACCTCCTAGAAACATTTGGCCTACAAGACCACACTTGGTTGAACGACATGTACAACATCAAACATCTTTGGGTACCAGCCTACTTCAGGGAACTGCCAATGTGTTGCTTGATGAAGACCACTTCACGCTGCGAAAGCTCAAACGCTGCCTTCAAGGTTAACTCAACAAGCGCAAACACCCTTGTACAATTTATGATGTGCTTTGAAAATAGGGTAGACAGCCAACGCTATCGACAACGCATATCGGAGTACAAAACCTCATCCACGGTGTTCAAGGGCAATACTGATTTAGCGATAGAACAGCACGCGTTCGCCATTTACACAAACGCTGTTTTCATGCAAGTTCAAAAGGAGATAATTAAAGGGAAGTTTTTATGCTACATCACAAACCAAACCGAGTCCAGCAATACCACTCTTTTGCTAGACGTCACTCATTTGGACAAAAGGAACAACATCACAAACGTCTATCAGGTAACACATGTTAGCCAAGTTCATTATTACCACTCCACTAACATACGTTAGATATAAATGCCATTTTTTGCTCCTTCTGTCCCCAACAGGTTACGTATAACACTGTTGACCACTCCGCCAGTTGCTCATGCAGGAATTTCACACGTATCGGATATCTGTATCGCCATGTCTTTTGCGTATATCGATTGAAAAATGTTGCAAAGATACCACCCCAATACATAAACGATAGGTGGCGCCGAGATGCCCTCCCAAAAGAGGTTTTTTCACTTTCCATCCGATACGGGGTCAACGCACACGCACCGCCTGTTATGCGGAATGAAATCCTCGACCTCATTACTGAATGCGTTGATGTGGCCATAATCGATGAGGATTCATTGTCAAAATTGGTTGCGCAACTCCGGGATTTCAAGATCAATGTGCTTTCCAAGAAACCATTGGGTACAACTCAAAATGAATCAAACGAGTGTGAAATGGAAGAAATAGTTGGGCAACCAATCAACATTCCAGTCGAAGTTGCTAATCCAGATGTTGTACGCAACAAGGGATGTGGTACACATACTCGCATTTCCGGACCTGGTGAGAAGGCAAAGACAAAACAACCAAAACCTCCAAACCAGCTTCGTCTATGCAAGAGTTATGGCATGTATGTCGACGACCACGACTCACGCAACTGCGTTAAGGTGGCCGCAATGAAAGCAGCAAAGGCAGCTGCTGAACAACAAAGGCAGATCGCCACCGGTGCCTCCCCTGCTGATTAAAATCTTTCCTTTCGTTTACTAGTACTATGTAATGGGAGACTCTCTTCATTTTGGCCTTCTTACACACATGTAACTGTCTTTTAGGATCCTCCTGATTTTTCCTGTTACGTGTGTAAGAAGGTGGAACTATTTTTATCCCATTTATCATTTCTAGTCTTGTAAAAACTTTATGGCCTTGGGAACTTTTGTGTTTGTAGGCCACCTTTTGTGGACCTCTGTTTTCTATTAACTTGCTTTTCTTATTATCTTATGCATGAATAATTGTGATTTTGGTTTATATTTTACAACAACATTACAACAGATGCTTAACACACGTTAGCCCCCGTACTTGGGGTTTTTTTAAATGTAAAGCATCAGTAAAAGACAACAGGTGTTAACCACACCAATAGGTTATATATAAAGACACATCAGGTTATAGAATTAAACTTCACAACTAGCCAACTTAACCACACATACTACTACTAGGCTACAACCGCAGATAAAACAACGGATCGGCTACCGAGCCGTCACATCAACACATCCCCACAAAAAAAAGAACAAAAAAACGACGTTAGTATGTCGTCTACAAACATAGGGTCAACAGGTTAACACAACTATAACCACTTACGACATCCTAACTACCCTTTCTTATCCTCCATCTCTATGAAGCTTTTCATCATAGTGTTTCAACATCTTCATCATGAAAGTACAGAGGAGATGGGCTACGCTCGCTCTCCCATGGGTCATGGTAACACCAGGACCTGATTGTTTCGGGTGAGTATGGACACAACGAGCAACCACATAATTCATGGTCTGGATCCGTCAGCAACCTAACCAACTCCTCTGGTAGCCCCTTCAAAATTTCAGCTTCTGGTAAAACGTGTTCCGTACGGCGTCTGCTAACATCAGCTACAATGTTTGTTCCACTTTCTGAAGCGTCGTCACCACCCGAGCCTCCAGTTTTCACGTCCTGGCGCTTCTTGTGAAACACTTTTCTTTCGTAGCACACCCCGTACCGACCCTCACATGCTTCTTTCCCCTTTTGCTTCAGCTTCTCCATGCCTGGTGGTGTAGCGGTGACCTTATTTTTATAAGTGTCCATCACATTAGCACACTTTGGAACCACTAAAAGTTTTTTGTTTACTGAAGTATTACAGAATATTTCTTGGTTCTTCATTACACTACTTATAGAGGTATATCATGGATACATTTAATATAGTTGTTGTGACTTGACTTTGATGTGACCATAAGGGGCAAAAAAGAAATGGTTCCTTTTCCAATAAAGTTGTTTTCTACCCACCAACCCCTATGTTACTAGACTTCTGCCACCTACTTTCCCCAACTTCCAATAATCCTACTACATTTATAATAGTGGGCCCCTTGACAACAGGAAGGAACATTTTCATTTCCTAAAATGTTACACCTGCCAATATATAATTTAAAACATTATCAACTACATCAATAACATTCAAACACATGCAAGATTTGTATGTTGTCAATATTCTTCAGAGTATAAAATTACCAAGTTAATAAACATCAGTTTTTAACAGACAGATTTCACACTGACAGTCTATCCCCAAAATAGCTAGTACACTTAACGCAACACCTATCCCACGAAAAGTTTAAATCAACATCCTCAAAACAAAATACATGCCACACCCAAAACAAAGTCTACATATACATATAATAGGTGTCCCCAAAAGAGCTGGCACACTTAACGCTACACCTATCCCACAGTAAATACCATTCACCCCCTAACACACGTTACTCTAACCGGCAACCCTGCTGGATTTTAGGTAGCAGCACATTCACCTCCGAACATAAGATGTGCGCAGCATACCAATTTCTCAACTTTCGCACCTCGGCCATCTTCTTCGCCCCACTCATGCTGAACCCACAATTTAAACATTTGTTTTTCCCCATGTAGCATTCCATGTGCCGCATTAAGAAGACCCACAATCAGTTGTGTTTGTTGTCGTCGCCCAACTAACCGGCATACGCTGGATTTTGCAGTCGTCAATGTCACCGGCTCGCAGATTCCCAACCTCCCGAAGGTATTGCACAAACATATCTTTCTGGCTTTCTGCATTTACACATACAAGCCATGCTCAATTAAAAAACACATCTTGAATACAATCACACTTACGGCACAACATGGTGGTTTCGATAACTTACAAACTTATACGGTGTGTCCTTGTGGAGGTAGTATACACTATCTTCTATCGGCCGAGCTTGTCTGGCTTTGTCATTATCAACAACATCAATTTCTGGGTTCCGTAACTCAAACACTAGCAAGTAAAAATGTTTTTGCTCCAAGATCGGGAACAAAACAATGTCGTGCTTTCTAAAATCAGGAACCTTTTCAGCGTTGTTAACCGCACCTTTTATACCAGCCCGAAACTTGTGCATCCGCGCCTCGACTCCCCCTTCCTCAGTTGTTAACATCCACGGAAACTTTCACAAAAGAGAAATTAATAAGGATAACCACTCGCCACACCCTAACTACTTTTCCACAAAAAACATCAATTTACACAAATCGTTTTTAGGTACAAAACACTCACCACAACTTTAGTACCAAAGAATAGCCTACTGTAAGCCTCCCTTGATTTGTGTTTCTCTTGGAAGTTTAGCACCTCCGCCCAACAGTCGATAATACCATCCGACACCTCCTTGCCATTGTTTAAATTCTTGAACATAGCGCGAGACGCTTCTACATGGGCAGGGCTTCGAAACAACAACTCCCTGGTTTCATATGGACAGATAAAAAATTAACTTCCATATCTTAACACACGTTACTGTAATTTAACTAATTTTTTAACAGTATCCCCCCTACTTACACAACCATGTGTATCGGGCTATCTACATCATCAACTGACGACGTACCCTGTTCATTCCTGCGGCAAAAATAAAAAAATAACCAATTAACTAGATCCATTGGGTTCATTTTTACACGCTATTATACAACAATAAACCCCGTAGTACTTCTACTTACTTTTTTGCCTCCATTGCCAGCTTCCTACGAGAATGCC
Source organism: Helianthus tuberosus (assembly GCA_030545235.1). Classification (NCBI taxonomy): domain Eukaryota; kingdom Viridiplantae; phylum Streptophyta; class Magnoliopsida; order Asterales; family Asteraceae; genus Helianthus; species Helianthus tuberosus. Next base: position 29,337 of record JARYGA010036864.1, on the reverse strand, counting down.
CATTTAGAAAGTGTGTCGGGGATTCATCAGCGTATATGTAATCCCACAGATTCGCCTCCTTCTTAGTGATTGGCTGTCCCATGTCAACAGACCTTATATAGTAAGGTGATCTATTTGGTTCCGCTGCCACTTTCTCTCTAAAAGGGAGCTTCCTTTTTTGGGCCCCCAATTCAGCTAACATACGTACACGGTTTGCTAGTGGCAAGTTGTCCTCCACCTCATTCGCATCACCACCCAATAATTCCACCCCAGCTTGCCCCTTGTGGATTGCAATTGTGGGGTCATATGAGCTAACCGGTTCTACCATTATAACCATACTCAAGTTTGGGGTAGTCTCCACATTGCCTAAACACGTATAAAAAAAAATTAACGTTACTCAGTAACCAATATAACACTTTCACAGTAAACAAAATTAGTAAAGCTTACCGGAATGTTCGGGCGCTGTTTCTGTCCCAGCCATCTCATCCACCTTTGCACTTGTGCAACCTGCATGTTCGATGCAAATAAGTATAGGGAAATGACTCCACTAAACCAGAAATCCTAATCATTTTAATGCTCTTACGTACCGGTTTGCTGTTACTTGTCAAAGTCACCACCAGTTTGTGTCATTCCAAGACTCCAATTAGGCCCATCGAAACTACGTTCATCAATAAACGTATCGCCTCCGTCCACTGTTCGTATGATTAACACATGTTAACCCCACTAAATGTTCCTAATACCGAACTATTTAACACATGTTATACAATGCAAAGCTTTACCGTTAAAATCCGGCAGCCCCTCCTCTACCGCCGCTTTGCCTTTACCATCCATAACCACCTCCTCAACTTTATCGAAAACATCTCCTTCCACAGAGCCAACCACCACGCCAACACACTCTTCCTTATTTACGAGAGTTGAATCTACTACGTCATGCTTAGTCTTACTATATGAAGCTGCATAAAACATTCTTATCACATCTCATGCATAGGCTACTATTTTGAAACTGCATAAAAATTTTACCGTTACAATCACGGTGACACTTCTCTACAGCCGCCTTGCCTTTGCCATCCGAAACCACCTGTTCATCCTTATCAATAACATCACCTTCCACAGAGGCAAACACGACTCCACCACATTCTTCCTTACTTGCATCAGTTGCATCCACATCTGCATAAACATTCTCGAATAAATTAGACATGGCTAAACATGATGCGTCTAGATTTTTTTACGACCCTACAAATAAAATGGTTTCTGAAGATTACCTTCATTGTCATTCCCTTCAACCTGATCAGTAAGCTTAACATCCATCTTAGCAATTTTGGCTACCTGATCAGAAATCTTATCCTTTTTTGCGTCAGTCGCTTCTAAATCGGTGATCTGCTGATCATCGTCCTTCTCATCCAAATTATTGACAGGTCGAGGTACATGTCCTGCTGCCTCCACACTATATGCATCTTGACATATCAACTGCATGCCAGAGCCACCGTCAAGTGTCAAAGCAACATGACACATGTTAAAACATGATAAACTAATAAAGCACACTATAAAAAACAATCTGAAATGGTACGCAGCACTACCAGGTACACCCTGGGCCGCTGCTGCTTTAAAACGCAGTATCGCACACATTAAACCTAAAGGCTTATGGACTTGTTCAACATCACTTTTATCCCCGCTCCATTGTCCTTCAATATGTTCCGCCCCACCCATACTACAGTCACCTCCAGTTGAATTACCAGCCTCATGAACAACCTTATCGCCGTTGACGCCTTCATTTGCTTCGTCCCCAACTTCACTACACCCCCTTTCATTTCGTAGGGTTGCTTCTCAGTCTTGTTGCACCCTATAACATCACATTAATATTAAATGGGTTCAGACACGTATGCATATTACAGGGACATAAACTTTGTCGAGCAACAAACAACGCGTCACCATCAATGTGTACTTATGTTTTCTTCCTAGGTTGCCATATATACACTTAGCTGTAAACGTACAATGTAACTGGTAACACATGTAACACTTTACCTGTTTCGTTACCCCCATCTGTGTTTGGCCCATCAAACTTTATATTTGTCTTACGCTTTTTTGGGGTCACACAGCCTACTTCTTTTTCAGGAGCATCCTTTAAGTTCTTCAGTCGAGGAGATCTCCTCACCCGCAACGACTTCCCAACATCTTGCTGCGTTTCAGCACACTCTTTTCCATCATCTGGTACGCTTGATTGCCCTGCAACATCAGCTGCAACCACAACAGATGTTAAACATTACATTTCAGTCTCGTACGCATATTACAAGGATATAACGTGTGTTAAACAATACATTTCAACCACAACAGATGTTAAACAATACATTAACATGTGTTACACTATACATTTCAGTCCTGTACGCATATTACAAGGACATTAACTTTCTCGAGCAATAAACAACGTGTCATCATCAATGTGTACTTATGTTTTCTTCCTAGGATGCCATCTATACACTTAACTGTAAACGTACACTGAAAATGGTAACACATGTAACACTTTACCTGTTTCGTTACCACCATCCGTGTTTGGCCCATCAAACTTTATATTTGTCTTACACCTTTTTGGGGTCACACAGCCTTCTTCTTTCTCAGGAACATCCTTTAACTTCTCCAGTCGAGCAGATCTCCTCACCTGTAACGACTTCCCACCATCTTCCATCGTTTCAGCATACTCTTTTCCATCATCACGTATGCTTGATTGCCCCTCAACATCAGCTGCAACCACAACAGATGTTAATCAATAAGATCGGTAACACATTAACATGTGTTACAGTGTACATTTCAGAAAGATAATCATCGCACCTTCCAGGGCATCAAAGTCTATGGCTGAAGATCCTACTTCTTTCAATCTCCTTTTACTGATCCTTTTGTTAAGCCGATTAAGTGACTTCCTGTACAAACTAGCTATTGGCGAACCATCCGAGCATTCATCAACCACGCCATCCCCTACGAAAACGTTGCACATCAGTAAATGTGTCCCACATTAATAAACTCAATATTACAATGAATAACAGTGACTAACCAGCGTTCTCTCCCTCGTTAATGTGAATACTTTCATCATTTTTCAAATCTTCCAACACCTCATTGATACGGTGCGATGATAAATCTACCGCTTTATCGTGATCTGTACTTGAATAGGCTTTCTGTTCAAACAAACTTTCATACATTGCCTGCAACGTTTGTACTTCCTCGTCATCAGGGCTCTCCACACACATTGATTCTAACATACCCTCTATTTTGATTTTGTTCTTGTTTGTCACATTAATTAGCTGTCGTACCATCAACAGCCTCTCCTGTTTCAAATTTTTTTTCAACAATTACATACAAAAATTATATACTAATTGTAAAAAACACATGTTAGTGCATATAACTATACCTCCTTACTTGCCCAGTGTTCCATGTTATAGTTAAATGGAAGTGTTAACCCTTTAAACTGTCCCAGACCAAACCCACCAGCAAGTATTTCCAGGCTTTCTCTCTCTCGCAATCTCTTCAAGTTCCAGAAAGCCAATTGACACACCGCCTTGTCAACCTTCATCCCTGTGCACTCAATGCTATCAACGTACAACAGCTACAAGAAATAGCGATCAGTTCAGTCCGAAAACAAGCCAGTATATTAACACATGTTAATTCTCCCAAATAAATAAATTTCACTTACTATCAGAATCGTGAGAGGCCCAACGAAGATGCTTTGTGGGTCAAGCCGATCCCAGGTATCTTTGCAAGTTTTCAACTTATCTACCACCAGGTCACACCAGTCTACCTTTGCAAAATCCATTTCGTCATCAAGATACTCTAAGATTTCTTCCCGTAAACAACTTTGTTTATGACAGTCAACGAGCACTGCCACAAAACACATTACAAAATCCATACGGAAATCAAAACTGTCTTCACCGTCGGACTCATCTATCATTTTCACCATCTTGGTTGGAGGTACATGTACACCTGGGTATCTCGCCCTCCAATCCACAATGGCATCAACCAAGATGGGCAGCTTATCAATCGAACTAAACTTTTTACCACCGGTCGGAATCCCTAATAACTGATGTATCACTTTCCTGTTTACCTTGATATTACCAGCAGGTGTACATATCACCATCTTATCGGGATTAAAATTGTCGACAACAAAATAACCTAACTTAGCTGGTAACCCATCAACGCTGAAAGTAAGTAAATGGCCAAAGCCCATTCCCCTGACCGCCTTATGTTGTTGGTCTGCCAATGCTCGTACACACTTATAAAATTGTAGTGGTGCGGATCTCGTCCTTATTCCCGGAAATTCATCCTTCTTGGCTCGCTTACGGGCTTTGGGAACTTTTGCCTGTTCGTTACCAACTTCCTTTTGCTTCCGTGCTTCATCTTTCACACTCTCCTCTACAACTTTCTTATTCCCTGACCGTAACGTTCTCCCGCTTGATGTAGTTGTTACATCTGCCCTACGTACTGGTATAAAGTTTTATACGCAACCAAAACAACCAAAAAATTAGTCTACTTTACAACCCTTTATGTCAAATCTGTCTAACACAAATGGTAACATTACAGTTATAAGATCAAACATCCAACAATTAATCATTTGAACATCAATCAAATGAAAGTCAATAAAAATTAACTAACCACGGTTTCTTTGCATTCCATTGCCAGAAATATCCTCCGCGATGTTTTTTTTCCCTGCCAATTAACACATGTTAGGCAAACTTCAAACTCAGACCATTAATTATTTGGCAGACAAACAAATCAAAGCCAATAATATTTAACTAACCACGTTTTCTTTTACTTCCACAGCCAGAACTATCCACGGCAATGTTTTTTTTTCCCTGCCACTTAACAAATGTTAGACAAGTTCACATTGATACGCAAATACCAACATTTGTAACCAAAGGCACTTACCTTTATGATCTTTGGTCTGTCCCTCTTTGCCTTCCACATAAGATTCTTTTCGCCCTGAGAAATTAGTAACAAAAACGATTACTTCACCCAGAAACGCTACAAATTATACACAATATTAATGGTTAACCTTTAACGGTTTTCCGTCGTTTCCCATGGGCTGGTGCCCCACTATCAGTATCATCATACACTGCAACGCAACCAAACAAAAGTATGTTATGAACAGGGACTAATTCAACACACTATACATATATACATCACCTAAAATTGCCTTCACGGTTCATACACACATCAATACTAACTTACCCTTTGGGTCGGACCGAAACCAGATTGTTGATTGGAAGGACCTTCCTTGGAATCATCGGAGACAATAACAACACTACGGCTGGCAGACCTTTTCTGCCCTAATATAGGTCTCATAGTGCTATATATAGAAAACAAAACAAAATCAGTTGCCATTTTTTTTGGGGGGGGGGGGAATCGATTGAACAAAACCCCCTTTTACAGGTCCGATTACAAGAACTAACCTTTTACTTGAACTCTTCATCTTCCTTAATCGTTTCATTTTGACCGACGAAGACAAAATTATGAACGATTTCCTCATTCTCCCCGATCGCCACTATCGGCTTCTGTCTTAGGGTTAGAAAGAAACAAGCGATGATGTTTGGTGAAAGAGGAATATAAACAGTGCCAGTATCTAGTGGGAAAGATAAAGAAGAAAAGATTTTGAAATGCTTTGAAGTTTTGATTAGACGCCTGCTGCATGGCAGGGATTTGGTTTTCCAATGTTCAATTTGCACTACCGAAAATGCCCTTCCAGAGGTTGTCATGTGTATTATAAGATTTCTTTTAAATATAATTCTTACCAAAATTTAGAGAGCCATTGATCAAGTTAGATGAAAGATAATCAATGGATGACAATGGGTTTGCATAGTTTTCTAAAAAAGATAGAGTTTTCTATAGAGCCCAACCCTATATATATGTATTACAACCTACGACTAGAATTTAAACACACCAATAGTTATGCATCCATAGATATTAGGTTACCTATTTAGTTGATTTGATATATATATATATATATATATATATATATATATATATATATATAATTATTACTAAGGATTGTTTATCCAGAACTGCATCTCTCACTCGTCGTATTTCCACACGAGCTTTTCTCCTATCTGTCTTATCCTATCTCCTCCTTCTATCAGTTATTCACCGTATGTGTGGAGTTCCTTCACATTCTCGTCACTCATGGGTGGTCTTGGTGTGGGTACTGGGTCAGGGTACTGAGGTACTGGTTCTCCATATGGGTACGGGTTGCTTAATATCTCATGAACATACTAATCGTTATCCCAATACGGATCTTAAGGATTAAGGTCAGTATACTGTGCTATGGGTTTGGTGTTGGTTCTTCCTGAGGATAGAGCTCCAGATCCCTACGGTCATCTTCCCATGGATCATACGCTAGAGGATTAGGTGCTGGGATTCTAGGTATCTCATCAGGATGAAATGCCGGTTTGGGAAATTGGTTTCCTTGGTTAGGTTCTATCTACATTGGTTGGGTTGGAAATAGTGGAAATGGTTGTAGTGCAACTATCTGATCAAGGTTTGGATCTGCTGCAGTGGTGGTTAGCATATGAAAGTTTGCCAACTGTCTATTAACTGCCTCATGAGTTTGGGCATTTACTTCCCTATTGGCTGCTGCTAACGCCCTTTGTTGTTGTAACTTTTTCATCCTCTTTCGCCTCTCGTGTGCTCCCCTACTAAACCATACTCTCTTTTTCGGAGGGAACGGTTCTTCGGATTGCGACTTAAAAATGAAAATTCCCTCTTCCGTATCAGCAGAATACCCCGAAGGAGTAGGCTATGACGAGGTTCCTTCACTCTTGGGGGAACTATCTAGACGACGGTAAGCGTTAGACGTACCTTGCTCACTCATACTGTAAACTAACAGATTGTCAAATAACACAAAATAGTAATATACATATATACACGTATTCACATAGATTATTTCCTAACATAATTGATAAAAATATTGGTGTCAGCAGAACACTTTTGTGGCTTAAATCAGTGGCTGTAGCTCTGATACCACTCTCTGTCGCAACCCCCGGCCCCTACCCCGGGAGCGGTGTCGCGAGATCCAGATTAGTGGTATCGGTGTTTATTAGTTTGGCAGCGGAAACTAACATCAGGATCGTAGTTCGGAAATAGTTTATCAGAGTTAACCCCAATTTTTATAAATAAATACTTGGGAAAAACCCAAGTTTTCCATTACAAAATGTTTATAGGGATAAACCCTAATTTATTGAAATAAAACTTCATTCTTTATTTAGGTAACTTTTATAGCCACTTTTCCAAGCCTTCGGTGCTTTCCAGCTGGCTTCTATTTGGCTTTCACATTTTGTTACCTGAAACGCGTTTTAAAAACATTTTATCAGCAAGAAATACTGGCGAGTGCATCCCAATTTAATCAAAACAAGCTTTTATCATTTTACAGTATTGAGGGCGATTACAATGTTTATATGTCACGGCCCCCATCCCGGTGTTACCCGGTCTAGGAGCCGCGGGACAGAAACCCGTGGTATTTTATTATTTGAGTTGATAGCGGAAGTTTAACAAGATCTTTTAAAACATGAAGATACCCAATTATTTTATTTCATAAATTGGGACATACCCCTAATTTAAAATAGAGGAATTTCACGAGGAAATTCCCTGTTTTACAAAACATGTTTATTTATTTTACTGAGCCACCACTTCAAGCTTGTTAGTGTTCTGTAGCACTTTTTCCTTGATTCACAGTAGGTCACCTGAAACATGTTTTAAAAATATTTTATCAGCGGAGAAATACTGGCGAGTCATTCAGGTTATATAAAACGACACCTTAGATATAAATTACAGCATAAGAGCGATTACAATGGCTTCTATCTTATTTTTATCTGGCGCCGTATCACACCCTGGTGACGATGGTCATACCACTATTGGGTCCTTTCACCCAAGTAGTGATGATTATCACTGTTAGGTTGATGAACCTAACCGTGAGAAATTAGTAATGTTCACAATACCCCACTAGCCAGTGATTCAAGATAACCATGACTTAATCCCTGTAATTATAACTATGAAAATAGTTGGAGTATTGTAAAACATTTATTGATAAAAAGATAATGACTCACATTGCAAGTTTAGATGGGCAGAGTTTAGCCTACTGATAAGCCTGATAACCTAATTTAAACAGCAATGCATACGAAACTAGGTCAGTAACTTAATACAACATTTACGATAACTCACGAAATCAAAAGCCTCACGACGAATGACAAAGTATAGCCCAAGTTCGGGCAGCACTTAAACATCCATCGGATCGATTTCAATCAATCGGATATTATATCGTAGCAGTGATCGAGTTAATACCCTGTACTCATAACAGCGTTTTCCTATGTAAAACTTCGAATTTAGGCAATATACTTCGTTTTTGGTAAAAATTTTCGTGCACAGATGAAATCCCATGCCTTGCTCAATTTATAGCCGGATTTTGGGTTTTACGCGGCCCGCGTAAACCCACTCTTGTCTCTTAGGTGGCCCGCGAGAGCCACCTAGTCTACAACTAGGGCTAGCGTGTCACGCCTAGGTGTGCCACGTGTCTGAAACGTGGCCTGTTCACTAATCCGGAGACATTTTAAGTTGTCACGGCCCGCGTAACCTTATCTTAAGGCTTACACGGCCCGCGTGAAACCAGAAATCTGATTTTTCTTGATTTTTGGTATGGATTAGGGTTTTAAGGGTCTGGGATACTACTTACGGGTCATTTTAGGACATTTTTGCAGGTCCTTACATCCTCCCCACCTTATTTAAAATCTCGTCCTCTAGATTTACTGAAATAAGTGAGGATACTTTCGTTTCATCTCTGATTCCAGCTCCCAGGTGTATTCGGGTCCTCTTTTCGAATCCCACTTGACTTTGACCAGTACCAATCGTTTGTGTTTGAGAAACTTAACCTTTCTGTCTTCTATTTGGAGTGGTTTCTCTAAGAACTTCAATTTTTCATTTACCTCTATGTCTTGAAGAGGGACTACTAGTGATTCGTCCGATAGACATTTCTTGAGGTTAGATACATGAAATACATCATGTACTCCTGCTAACTCTTCTGATAGTTGTAAGCGATAGGCAACCGGTCCTATTCGTTGAATTACTGGGAATGGTGCTATGTATCTTGGACTTAGTTTCCCTTTCTTACTAAACCGAACAACTCCTTTCCAAGGAGAAACTTTCAAGAGTACCCTGTCTCCAATTTGAAATTCTAGCGGCTTACGTCGATTGTCTACATAACTCTTCTGGCGATCTCGAGCCATTTTTAGTCTTTCCTTGATTTGAGTGATCTTATCGGTGGTTTCTTGCACGATTTCAGGACCTGATAATTGGCTTTCTCCTATTTTTTCCCAACAAACTGGAGTTCTGCACTTTCGTCCATACAGTGCTTCGAACGGGGCAACTTCAATGCTTGAATGATAACTCTTGTTATAGGAGAATTCAATTAAAGGTAAATGGTCATCTCAGTTTCCTCCAAAATCTATCACACATGCCCTGAGCATGTCTTCCAGGGTTTGGTTCGTCCTTTCACTTTGTCCGTCTGTTTGGGGATGGTATGCAGTACTTAAATTTAGTCGGGTCCCCATTGCTTCTTGGAAACTTGTCCAGAAATGTGAAGTGAAACGACTATCCCTATCCGATACAATGGAGAGTGGGACTCCATGTAAGGATACTACCTCGTCTACATACAATTTTTCTAATCTTTCCATGCTAAAGGTTTCTTTCATAGGTAAGAAATGAGCTGATTTGGTTAACCGATCCACAATTACCCAAATTGGGTCATTACCTTTTCTTGTTTTGGGTAACTTAGTAACAAAATCCATTGTTATGAGCTCCCATTTCCATACAGGCATTTCTAATTGTTGTAGTAACCCTGAAAGTTTCTGGTGTTCTGCTTTAACTTGTGAGCAAGTTAAGCACTTAGATACATATCTAGCTATATCCTTTTTCATTCTTATCCACCAGAAGTTATTTCTTAAATCTTGGTACATCTTATTATTACCAGGATACATGGTATACCTAGATTTATGGGCTTCCTCTAAGATCTTATTTCGTAACTCTCCCTGTTTAGGTACCCAAATCCTTTTCTTGTGGAATTTCCAAATTCCATCAGCCCCTTGCTCTAGTTCTTTTATTCTTCCCTTCATTCCTTCAGCATCATCCTTGATTGCTATTTCTTGAATGTTTTTCAGTTGTTCCATTAAATCTAACTGTAGATTTAATCTAAGAGCACGAACTCGCTTTTGCTTTTCATGATACTTACGACTTAAGGCATCTGCAACTACGTTTGCCTTTCCTTCGTGATATTGAATATCATAGTCGTAATCACTTAGAATTTCCATCCATCTTCTTTGCCTCATGTTTAATTCATTTTGCCCAAATATATATCTTAAACTCTTATGATCTGTATAGACTGTAAACTTACTGCCATACAGATAGTGTCTCCAAATATTAAGGGTAAAAATTATTGCTCCTAACTCTAAGTCATGAGTCATATAATTCTCTTCGTGCTTCTTCAATTGCCTTGATGCATATGCAATTACCTTTTTGCGTTGCATCAGCACAAATCCTAATCCCAACTTAGAGGCATCACAATAAATTTCAAAATCTTATGTCCCTTCTGGTAAAGCAAGAATTGGGGCGTTTGTTAATCTTTGCTTTAAAACCTTAAAAGCCTCTTCTTGCCTCGATCCCCAGTCAAACTTCACTGCTTTACAGGTTAGCTTAGTTAATGGTACAGCTATTTTGGAAAAATCCTTAATGAAGCGTCTATAATATCCAGCTAACCCTAGAAAACTTCTAACTTACATAACTAATTGCGGGACCTTCCATTTGGTGATCGCTTCTATTTTGGAGGGATCTACGTGAATACCTTCGTGATTCACCATGTGTCCTAAAAATTGTACCTCCTGTAACCAATATTCACACTTCGAGAATTTGGCGTAAAGCTTCTCTTTTCTTAACAAAGTTAAGAGTGCATGTAGGTGCTTACAATGCTCGTCCTGACTTTTGGAATAAAGGAGTATATCTTCGATAAAGACAATTAAAAATTTATCCAAGTACGGTTTACAGATCCTATTCATCATGTCCATAAATGCTGCAGGAGCATTTGTTAATCCAAAGGGCATGACTGTAAACTCGTAATGACCATACCTAGTTCTGAAAGCAGTTTTAGGTATGTCTTCTTCTTGTACTTTCAACTGATGGTATCCGGAGAGTAAATCTATCTTAGAAAAATACCTAGCTCCCTGAAGTTGATCAAAAAGATCATCAAACCTAGGTAATGGGTATCGATTCTTAATTGTAACCTTATTCAATTCCCTATAATCGATAGACATTCGCATCGAACCATCTTTCTTCTTTATGAACAACACTGGTGCTCCCTACGGGGATGAACTAGGTTGTATGAATCCTTTACTTAATAATTCATCTAATTGCTTTTTCAATTTCAACATTTCGGTGGGTGCTAACTGATAAGGTGCCTTAGCTATCGGTATAGTTCCAGGAATTAGATGAATTCTAAATTCTACTTCCCTATCGGGTGGTAATCCAGGTAGTTCTTCTAGGAATACATCCGAGTATTCTGATACTACTGGAATTTCTTTAAGTTCCTTACTTTTAGTGTTAATGATTACCGAAATCATATACACTATTCCTTGTTTTCTTGAATAACTAGCCACTTTCATTACTGAAATGAATTTCATTGGCTTACTTGGCTTATCTCCTGTAATCACCACTACTTCTCCTATGGGTGTATGAATTTCTATAGAGTTCTTGTCACAGAGAATTCGAGCATGGTTGGCTACTAACCAATCCATTCCTTACACCACATCGAATCCAGCTAAATTCATAGGTAACAGGTTTGCAAAAAATTTATAGCCTAAGAGTTCTATCGTTTCTTCTTGCAAAACCTTATTTATGTGAACAGAATTCCCATCTGCCGTTTCTACCGTAAAAAAATTGTCTAAGGTTGGTTAAGGGTAAGTTAAGAGCTTGGCAGAATGAAGTATTTATAAAACTTTGGTTTGCACCAAAGTCAAATAATACTTTTGCATAAACGTCGTAAACTAGGAACGTACCAGCTATTACATCTGGGATGAGTTCTGCTTCTTGGGTAGTCAACTGGAATGCTCTTGCATTCTTTTTGGCAGTTCCTTCTGCAGGTTTGGCTTTGTTGTCAGCTGGTTTGACCAATTTAGGGCAATCTGGCCTAAAATGTCCATCTTCTCCACAGTTGAAGAAGATTGTTGATTTCTTCCTCCTGCAATCTTCTTCTTGATGTCCTGGAATTTTACAGAAATTGCAATATCCTTTGCATCTTCCAAAATTCTTTCTTTTACAGGTACCGCAGAATGGAGTAGTGGAAGATTGCCCTGTTCCCTTTTTCTTGAAATTACTACTATTACCCATACGGAATCCTTGGGTAATCTTTTGGGCCACTTCCTTTTTCCGGTTTTCTTCTCTTGTGCGTACCAGTCCGTCGGTCAAAGTGTTGGCTAATTCCACTGCCTCGTCAATGGTGCAAGGTCTCGCAGCTTTAACGATATCATGCATTTCGCCAATCAAACCCCAAATATAGCGAGATATAAGTACCGGTTCTGGCGAAGCCAGGGTTGGTACAACTCTAGCATACTCGAAGAATGTCGAAGTATACCCTCGACAATCAACATCCACCATCCGGTGGTTTAGGAACTTATTTGTCATTTGTTCCTTTTCATATTCGGGATAGAATTTCCTTTCAACCAGTCTCTTAAATTCTTCCCAATTCATGGCATAAGCCACATCGCTTCCCTTGGCTTATAGTATCGTATTCCACCATTCTAGTGCCCCTTCTTTAAAAAGATGCGACGCGTACATGACCTTGTCTTCCTCGACACATTTACTTATTTTAATCACTGCTTCGGTTTTCTCTAACCAACGCAGTGCAGCAGTCGCCCTTTCATTGCCTGCAAATTCAACCGGTTTACAGGCAAGAAATTCCTTGTAAGTGCAACCAGGCGTTGCAACTTTCATTTTCTTAAGGAATGGGGCTTGCACCATATCATCATTATTATTAATGTTGCCGCCTCCATTTATACTATTACTGAAATTGTCGCCGTGAGTACGTTTGCTGGGAATAATTGGTTGAGGTTCAACTGGATTTCGGGCAGCAGCAAGAATTGCTGGAATAGCATTGGCTATTCCTTGAGGAACGATATTTTCTATATCTTGCCCAATAAGAAAGTGATCTTCATGGTTTTGTTCAGATTGGTTAACTTTGTTAACTGGTTCATTGACGGAGTGTTCCATCTGATAATTAACAATAGATAAATTATTGGCACAAAATAAATAATAATCAATCACAATAAATAATCACACATAATCAGGTTAACACGTATAGCCAAAATTGTCGACCTTGCGACATTGATATTTTATATATTAGTATGCATCCATACACACCAGTTATATTACAAAAGTTTTATTTTAGCTTATTTTACATAGTTATATTTTTTTATTATTATTATTTTATTATTATTAAACACGTAACCACACAACCACATATGATCCCTTCAGCTGGCATTTTAGAAAAGACGTTCCCTCTCGTCGTATTTCCATGATAACCTCTCCCCTACTTTTCGAATTCTATTTCCTGCGTCCACCAGCTCCTCGCCATAGTGGCGGAGTTCAGCCAGGTTTTCTGTACTCATAGGTGGGTTTGGTGTAGGCTCAGGGTCAAACTGGGGGAAAAAGGTATTAGGGTTATTTAAAAGATTCTGAAATTGCCAGTCAGTGGTCCACCATTCTTCTAGCTCTCCTGGTAGAGGTCGGGGTGGATAATAGGATCTGGGATAGCAGGTTCCAGATTAACTGGAAGTTGTGCTTCCGCTGGGTAATTGAAGAGGTTTCCATCGGCAGGTCCGATGAGGTCACTAAGTGCTAGTTTACGATCCAGCTCCTCCCATGATGGCATTTCCTGGGCTTGCCCGGAACTTTCCCCGATTTCTTTTCCTTTTCTTTTATCCTTCAAATCCTCAGTCTTCATAACTTTCTGTGTCGCTGGTTTCTTCCTACGTACGCGTCTCCAGCCTACAAATCTCCTTCTCCTTTTCGGTTTTAGTTTCTCCTGAGGTTGAGCATGGAATACCATTGGCTCTTTAGTAACAGCCTGGTAGCCAGTGAAGGTACCGGTGGTATCCATATCTGTGGTATGGATAGTAAAGTTTTGAAATGCTTCTGATAGTTCATTCATGTTGTTAGCATACATGAAGAAACACACAAAATTCTAAGTTAAAATTTTGTAAATTAATTTTTTATAGAATCACAGAATGGCAATCAGAAAAATTAGGTATTTCTAAATACTTAACTGGCTTAAATTAGTGGCTCTGATACCACCTTTTTCTGTCACGGCCCTCGTCCCGATGTTACCCGGTCTAGGAGTCGCGGGACAGAAACCAGTGGAATTTTATTATTTGAGTTGACATCGGAAGTTTAACAGGATCTTTTAAAACATGAAGATACCGAATTATTTTATTTCATAAATTGGGACATACCCCATAATTTAAAACAGAGGAATTTCAAGAGGAAATTCCTTGTTTTACAAAACATGTTTATTTATTTTACTGAGCCACCACTTCAAGCTTGTTAGTGCTCCATAGCACTTTTTCCTTGATTCACAGTAGGTCACCTGAAACATGTTTTAAAAATATTTTATCATCGGGGAAATACTGGCGAGTCATTCAGGTTAAATAAAACGACACCTTAGTTATAAATTACAGCATAAGAGCGATTACAATGGCTTCTATCTTATTTTTATCTGGCGCCGTGTCACACCCTGGTGACGATGGTCATACCACTATTGGGTCCTTTCACCCAAGTAGTGATGATTATCAATGTTAGGTTGATGAACCTAACCGTGAGAAATTAGTAATGTGAACATTACCCCACTAGCCAGTGATTCAAGATAACCATGACTTAATCCCTGTAATTATAACTTTGAAAATAGTTGGAGTATTGTAAAACATTTAATGATAAAAAGAGAATGACTCACATTGCAAGTTTAGACGGGCAGAGTTTAGCCTACTGATAAGCCTGATAACCTAATTTAAACAGCAATGCATACGAAACTAGGTCAGTAACTTAATACAACATTTACGATAACTCACGAAATCAAAACCCTCACGACGAATGACAAAGTATAGCCCAAGTTTGGGCAGCACTTAAACATCCATCGGATCGGTTTCAATCAATCGGATAATATATCGTAGCAGTGATCGAGTTAATACCCTGTACTTGTAGCAGCGTTTTCCTATGTAAAACTTCGAATTTAGGCAGTATACTTCGTTTTTATCAAAATTTTCGTGCACAGATGAAATCCCATGCCCTACTCAATTTATAGCTAGATTTTGGGTTTTACGTGGCCCTCGTAAACCCACTCTTGTCTCTTACGCGGCCCACGAGAGCCACCTAGTCTACAACTAGGGCTAGCGTGTCACACCTAGGTGTGCCACGTGTCTGACATGTGGCCTGTTCACTTATCCGGAGATATTTTAAGTTGTCGCGGCCCACGTAACCTTATCTTAAGGCTTACGTGGCCCGCGTGAAACCAGAAATCTGATTTTTCTTGATTTTTGGTATGGATTAGGGTTTTAAGGGTCCAGGATACTACTTACGGGTCATTTTGAGACATTTTTGCAGGTCCTTACATTATATATACCCAATTACCACCCACGGTACTGTCGATCCTGACTTGTGGTCATGTTACTATTCACAGTATAGTAACAAGTAATGTATATAAAACCCCAACATACCGATAGTAATTGTAGAATACATAGACTCAATCACTGTTGTCATAATTTAAAACAATTGAGGTTTTGTTTAAACAGTTTGGTAGAAAAAGAGAATGACTCACTTTGCTGTTTTAGATAATACTACTGCTTTCTGGTGATTTTCTGGTTATAATATATTAAAATTAAATAATGCACACGTGTTAGTAAGATAACCTAATTTACATTAGCCATACCCCGGAGACAGAACTCCAACGACTGAGTCAGACAGGCCTTGACATGCGTTACATAGATCAATCGGGTAGAGTATCAAACACGTAACCAGGGGTTATAATACTTACGACGAGGCAGAGCTTCGCTTTTTAGGGGTATAATATCCGAGCAATATTACACTATTATAGGAACTTTTGAGAGAGAAGAATAGAACGAGATTAACAGAGGTCGAAGCCTCCTTATATAGGCTGGACATAGGGCGGCTCGCGGCCCGTGACTGCCACTTCTATATCTCTCGCGGCCCGCGGGAGAACTAGGGTAGGCCTGGTGTCACTGAGTCGCGGCCCGTGACTCCTTGGCTTAACTGGTTCATGCCCCGCGAGAGCCTTTATTTTGTATTTTATTTTATTTTTAATAATATAAATGTATATTAGGCTCGTTTTTCGTATACGGGGTATATATTAAGACGTATAGGGGTATTTAAGGGTTTTTGGGAGAGTTGTTATACAATCCTATATTAAATTTTAACACCTAAAAAATTTCGTCCAACTATGTGACGACACGTATCCCGAATCTCCAACTAATCCCGACTGTGTGGAAGGAGAGGGATCAAATATGTCTAAATGGGAAAAGATATAAAGTCCAAGGACTAAAATAATAAAATATCAAGACATTGTTCTTGGAGGTCCCTTACGGACCGCAAGACTTACCTCTTACTATCCGCAAGGAAGTTTTAAATTTGTTGGTGCCAGAGGTCCTTACGGTCCGTAAGGGATGCCAAGTGACAGTAGTTTGGCAGCTGGCCTGCCATCGCTGCCATATGCCACCTGGTCGCGATTGTTGCCATCATTCATCTCCTTTGGACACCTGGGGTGACACTAAGCATGTTCTTAACACCTGGGTGGACACTTGGCCTGATTTGGTGACACTTTGAACACTATAAATAGCACCTTTGGTGTTCTTTATAACTCACACCATCACTCTCACTCTAAATCTCTTACTTGGAGCAATCTCTGGAAGTTAGGAGTTGCTCTCCAG
Organism: Helianthus tuberosus; assembly: GCA_030545235.1. Taxonomy (NCBI): domain Eukaryota; kingdom Viridiplantae; phylum Streptophyta; class Magnoliopsida; order Asterales; family Asteraceae; genus Helianthus; species Helianthus tuberosus. Next base: position 12,355 of record JARYGA010036864.1, on the reverse strand, counting down.
TGTTCTCCTTAGCCTCCAAGTCCAGTAAGTCATCCCTCCTTGCTCAATTTCATTCAATTAGCTAGTTTTCAACTGAAAGTCAAACAGTTTGACTTGCAGTTCTGACCAATATGGTCAAGTTAAAGTTCGAATCGAACTTTCCTACGTGCTCGTAATAATGTTGGTATGATTCCCCTATGATCATACCCTCCGACAATCACGTTTAATAGGTGAAATGATGAGTCGAGCATATTATATCTAAAAGTCAAAACTAGTAAATGTGCATTTACGCTAGTTGAACTTTAAACTATCAAATCCAAATATTTTGACATCGTATCCGTTTGTATGGGCTAATATAACATATTTTGACATGCTCAACTCATCAGACTCAGTTTAGACCTCAATTCTATATCGAAAGTCAAGCAGTTTGACTTTGTTTTGCCTTTTGATTCTGACTCATTTGGTCGACGTTAGAGCCTGTTTAAACCCGACATTATGACCGTATTAATATAGCGTATAACCCTCTAAAGTTATACCTATTGGTCATGTCATTGGGTAGATCAAATGGCAAGTCTTATATCTATATAGGGTGAGGTTCGGCTACAAAGTCCATTTTTCCTACAAAGTGTACAAAGTCATAAAACACTACATTTTCAGCCATAAAACACACTCAAAACCCACAAATAACATAGCGAAAATCACTAAAACACAATATCCAAACCCTAGCTCTCCTTAAATACTTCAAACACACCATCATACAACTATGAATATAAAACACAACATGATAATCAACGTAAAACACACTAATGTTAGTCATTCGATAATCAAAGCCTTATTATCCAAAACACAACACAAAACCCACAAATATGGTGTTTTAGTAATCTCCACTATGTTATTTGTGGGTTTTGAGTGTCTTTTATTCTTGATATTATGGTGTTTTATGACTTTTTACACTTTGTAGGAAAAATAGACTTTGTAGCCAACTCCCACTCTATATATATATATATATTAAAAATAACAACTATGTCAGTTTTCATCGTAATGACTAAATAAACAGTTTTAAGCTAAATAAATAACATTCTGACTTTCCAGCAAAATGTGTAATGTTATAAAATATGTTTTGACACCTAAGACTTGTCATAGACCCAACCGATCTTTCGAACCTGCTCATACGCGCATAACTAGTTATACGAACCTAGTTCGCATAAACTAGGTGTAACGAGTCTAAATATTTCAAAACCACTTTAAAACAGAATGTACAGTTAAATAACATTTATCCAATGAGTCATTGCACTCGGATATGTATAAACCACATTCTATCCGATTTACACTTAATCTAGCGAAATCGAACCTATTCCAAAGTTAACGAGTCAATTCTAAGGAACTTATCTATGACCCATAGACATTCTAACGGATAACTAATTATGTTCATTCCGGACTCTAGAACCCCCATATAATCAGACTTCGGTCAATAATACTTAGACTTGCGGGTTTTGCTAAACTAAAATCGTTATCAGTTGGAAGCTAGCAAAAGGTAAATACTCTTAATGTGTTTTGTTTTAAAACATGGGGTATGCAAAATATGCCACTTGGAGCGGGTATAATATAAATGAGCCATGTGATCTGCTTATAAATATATAACTCGGTTTAATCTGTATTACTTGATAGCTGAAACAACTGGGGGTTAATGGTATCATGTCCAGGTATCCCAAATCATAAACTATCATGGCAATACTAAATAACGCACTGGGGTAGGCATACTGACTATAAAGACGCGTTATTAAACTTTGGTGTGTACCTTAATCATTATAGCACTGAAAATGACCGACCATGATTTCTGGTTCCCGACTGTATGACAAGTATTATAAAAATGGTGACAAGATAAAATCCCAAGAAATATTAAATGATTACCAACGGGAAATATTAAATGATTACCAACGGGTTTTCTCTATCTATGAAACTCTTTTTGAAAAACTATTTTCAAAATGTGTCGGTTAATTGTATTTACCAGTGAAAGCTGGCGTATTTTCAAAAGATTGAACCGCGGGTACCGAACCTTGACACTAGGCTGGGAATCCGAATCGACTATGATAAAAGCTTTGGAATTTGCAACTCCTAGCTTAAGGTCTATGATGTCTAAAGCTCTTTTTATATTGATCCCACCTGTGGGCATGTACTTGAACACTTGTCTAAACTTATATATATATATATATATATATATATTTAAGTCTTTTATTTAATTAAATATTTTCACTCCAATAATTCTGTTGCATATAAATTTTTTTATTGTTATCCAATCGTCACGCTTAAGGCCCACCAACCGGGCCCATCGGAAATCGAGGTATGACAGGTTAGTATCAGAGCTACAGTTTGAGTGAATTAGACGCTAGCCTTTTGTGTCTAAACTCAAAATATCACATGCAGATTCCATAGGACTATTCTGTGTTCTAGACCCAAACCTAAGACTACTCCTCTTTATATATATATAGTTATTGATTTTATATATGTTAGGAAGATGCCTCTTAAAAAGGAACCCGCTGATGTAGATCCCATACTTTTTCCATTCAAGAAGAATTCCCAGACGTCTTCTCAACATAGTTCGAAGTAGCAACAACAGAAGTTTCACACCAAACCAAGGATGTCAGTACGACCAGGCATAAGGATGAGCTCTTTACCTTCCTCCTACGACCAATATGTTGTTTCCTAACAGAACCCCAAATGGACAAACCCTCAAGTCAGGCATCAAACATGGAACCTATACCAACAGACATTGACGACCCATATTTTCTACATCCTGATTTCGACATTCCAAATCTTACCTAACAAGTCCGTTTCGAATTCATGATTCCTACTACTCACTAGAAATAGAACCCTCTAAACCAATTCCTACCACGGACCCTAGACCTGTAAGACTTGATGACCCAATATCATCCGATGATCAAATAAACCTACTTGAACTAAATGATCTATTCTTTAGTAACTTAGAAAATATTGAAAATGATAATTTTATACTACCTTTCAATCCCATCTTGGAAGACATTGTTTGGAGTATTCTTAATTCCCTACCTTCCTCACCCACTTACTAAAAACCATGATAAAATTCTCAACCAGATGGAGTGCAGTAGATGAAGTAAGATCAAGACAAACAAGTGAAGACTTTGAACTTCTTTTTATTATCATATTTCGTTTATTTTGAAATTCTAAAAGTCCTTATAGGACAATGCATTGTAATTATTTAATGAAATCAAATTTCCATTCTATTATTTAATTGATCTGCTACTAATTCCCAAAATCTTACTGGTGGCCCATATAGCTCTCAAATAAACAAATGGTAAGCCTAAATATTGGCAATATGAATAATAAAAAGGGTGGTGACAACTTAGAGCACCAAAACCGTACGGATGAAGAGAATAATCTTCGATCCCTGATTGCCGCTAAAGTCGGTAAATCCATAGCTGAATTTATGCCTAAATATAAAAGGGCCGGGGTTATCAGTACAAAAATCCAAATATATTCCTAAACCCCGCTCACCAACTCATAAGACTGAAAGGTCTCGTTGCTCCACTCTAGAATGAGCGAAACGTCACTAACAGTGTCGCCAGACAAGAGCCCTATAACTCTAAGGAAGGGTGCTCATACAATTACTTCATCTCATGCAAACCCAGTGACTTTACGAGGGAAAAGGGAGCCATAGGCCCTTAAATGGCTAGATGAAATGGAGACCGTTATTGACATAAACGGTTGTGCCACTAAGGACTCTATTAAATATGTGTCCCAATCGGAGGATGCGCTAACTTGATGGAAGGCACTAATTCAATCTACTGGCAAGGTTGCACTGTACAACCTAAGTTGGCTTAAATTTGTGGAGCTAATCCGCGAGACATACTGTCCACCTCATGAGGTGGAGAAAGTTGAATCTGACTTTCTAAAACTAACAATGAAGAATCTCAACTGTCGAGCTTACACATCTGACTACAACTCGTTATCAACGCTAGTCCCTTATCTGATTACCCTTGAGTCTAAGCGCATTGCGCGGTTTATCAGAGGACTCGCTCTGGAAATCAAATGGATGGTTAAATCCTCCCAACCTGCTACATTCAGATTCGCAATAGATCTTGCCTTATCTTTAACTGAAGACAAGACAAGACAAGACAAGATAAGAGTCTGAGCATCCATGACCGAGAGTGATCACAAGCGTAAACATGATGACACCCATAGTAGAGACTTTAAAAAGGGCAAGACTGGTTTGAGTCATCACTAGTCAAAACCGAGTGAGGCAAAACCCGAGTGTAAAACCTACGAGAAACGACATTTTGGGAAATGCCGTAGTGAGCAACCCAAAGGTTGTGCCATCTGTAAGCAGATGGACCACAAATCCCATGAATGCAAGGATCTAAACAACGCCACCTGCTATAGGTGTGGCAAGAAAGGGCACATAAAGACCCACTGCCCGAAGTAGGTAACTCATGGGAAGAACAAAGCCAATGACGCCAAGAGAGGCAATGCCCGAGCCTTTCAAATAACTACAAATGAAGCGATTAAAGACTCAAACGTCATTATGGATACGTTTCTCATAAATGATATATTTACTAGATTCTTGTTTGATTCTGGAGCTGATAAGAGATTCATTGATCATAATTTTAGCAAACTTTTAAACCTGCCCTTAAGAGCACTAGACATTACTTATGGGGTCAAAATGGGCGACGGTAACATAGAAATAGCTTCCTCAATCCTTGATGGATGCATTATATCCATCAAGAATCAATCTATCCATGTTAACCTTTTACCTATGAATCTTGCGGGATTCGATATAGTTTTCGACATGGATTGGTTAGCCATAACCAAGACCGCATTGCCTGTGATAAGAAACTTATCGAAATTAAATCACCAGCTGGTGACATACTCACCATTCGTGGAGATCAACATTATGGATTGCCCGATAAAGCTTCTCTGCTTAAAGCATCCAAGTGCTTGAAAAGAGGATGTGTCATTAACATGGCACAAGTGACTATTGATGAACCAAAGTCGAAGGTTGAAGATATGCCAATCACCTCAGAATACCCTGATGTTTTTCTAGAAGACTTACCTGGTCTACCTCCGGATAGGCAAGTCGAATTCAGAATCGACATTCTGCCTAGATCCCATAGCCAGGGCTCCATACCGTTTGGCTCCCACTAAGATGAAGGAGTTGAAGGCACAACTTGAAGAGCTGCTAGAAAAAGACTTTATTCTGCCGAGTTTCTCGTCCTAGGGAGCTTCTATTCACTTTGTTAAGAAGAAGGACGGTTCAATGCGGATGTGCATTAACTAGCGCTCACTGAACAAGATCACAATCAAGAATTATTATCGTTTACCAAGGATCGATGAGTTGTACGATCAACTACAAGGTGCTAGCTACTTTTTGAAGATCGACCTAAGATCTGGTTATCACCAATTAAAGGTCCGAAGTGAAGATATCTCGAAGATTGTATTTAGAACTAGATACGCTCACTATTAGTTCCTTGTGATGCCTTTTGGGCTCACAAATGCACCTGCAACATTCATGGATCTCATGAATCGAGTCTCCAAGCCGCGCCTAGATAAGTTTGCCATTCTCTTCAGAGACGACATACTAATCTACTATCACAGCAAGGAAGACCATGAGAAACATCTTTAATGTATACTCGGTTTATTATAGAAGTAGAAACTTTTTGCTAAATTCTCCAAATATGAGTTTTGGCTCCATGAAGTCCAATTCTTATGACACATGATTAGCGAGTGTGGTATCTAAGTAGATCCCGCTAAGATTGAAGCTATCATGAATTGGGAAGCACCGAAAACCCCTTCAGAAATCTGTAGTTTCTTAAGATTGGCTGGCTATTATAGAAGGTTCATTGAGAACTTTTCTCGAATTGCCATTCCTCTAACTGCATTGACCCGTAAGAATGTGAAGTTTGACTGGGGTCCTAAATAGAAAGAATCCGTTGAGATTCTTAAGCAGAAATTGAGCAATGCTCATGTCTTGACACTACCTGAAGGAATTGAAGACTTTGTCGTGTACTGTGATGCTTCGCACATAGGAATGGGTTGTGTGCTTATGCAAAGAGGTAACCTATGCATCACGACAACTTAAAATACATGAGAAGAACTACACCACCCATGACTTAGAACTGGGTGCAGTTATGTTTGCATTGAAACTTTGGGGGCATTACTTATATGGCACAAAGTGTATTATATACACGGACCATAAAAGCCTCCAACATTTATTCAACCAAAAAGATCTTAATATGCAACAACGTCGTTGGATGGAAACTTTAAACAATTACCAATGTGAGATTGGTTACCATCTCGGTAAGGTAAATGTCGTTGCCGACACCTTAAGTCGCAAAGAAAGGATTAAACCAATTAGGGTTAATGCCAAAAGCATTGAGCAACGAACTAGCTTGAATGAAAAGTTGTTGAATGCTCAGAAGCAAGCCTTGTTAGAGGCAAATGGCCAGACTGGAGGATTAGGTGGAACTGTGAAACTGTTAGCACCTGGGAAGGATGGAATCCTACAACTAAATGATAGAATCTGGGTTCCCATCTATGGAGAACTCAAAGAGTTAATTCTTGAAGAATCACATAACTCAAAATATTCGGTACAACCAGGTGGAAATAAGATGTACCGGGACTTGAAAAAAAACTTCTAGTGGATGGGCATGAAGAAGTCCATAGCCACCCATGTAGCCAAATGTCTAACATGTTTGCAAGTTAAAGCCGAACATCAGAGACCGCCTGGTCTGCTGCAACAACTGAAAATCCCCACATGGAAATGGGAGATTGTAATAATGGATCTGATCACCAAGTTACCTAAGACCAGCCATGACAATGACACGATATGGGCCATAGTCGATAGACTGACTAAGTTCGCGCACTTCTTGCTGATTAAGGAAATTTACAATTATGACAAGTTGGCTAAGTTGTATGTCGACAACCTTGTGTCTCTTCATGGAGTACCATTGTCTATACTATCAGATAAAGATACTAGATACACTTCTCACTTCTGGAAAAGTTTCCAGCAAACGCTAGGCACACGCTTAAACTTCAGTACGACTTACCAACCCCAGACTGATGGATAGAGTGAGCATACAATCAACTCTGGAAGACATCCTACGCTCATGCACAATTGACCTAGGTGGTAGTTGGGATAGCCATCTACCCATGATTGAATTCTCCTACAATAACAACTATCACACTAGTATAAAAGCCGCAGATTTTGAGGCTTTATACGGGAGAAGTGTAGAACGCCGTTTGTTGGGCTGAAATTGGCGAAAGCTAGCTCTTTGGACCTGAGATAGTCCTGGAGACCACTATTAAGATCATACAAATCAGAGATAGACTCGAGGCTTCCCGTGATAAGCAAAAGAGCTATACTGATAAAAGGCGGAAGCCTCTTAAATTCCAAATCGGAGATAAAGTGATGCTCAAAGTCTCACCTTGGAAAGGCGTAATGAGATTTGGAAAGAATGACAAATTGTGCCCAAGATATATTGGACCAATCGAGATAATCGAATGTGTCGGCTTCGTGGATTACAAACTAAAGATGCCATATGAACTGAGTGAAATGCATGATGTATTCCACATCTCTAATCTGAAAAGGTGCTTAGCTGTTAAAGCATTAGCCATGTCTCATCATAACGTTCAAATTAACGAGAGCTTAAGGTTTGTTTACAAATATTTGTTAGGGGTTGTTTTTTAGCTCTTAATGAGGCTTTAATTGTTTAGACCTCTTAATGGTTCAACAATTAATGGTTCAAACTGTTTGTTTTGTGAGCAAATCTCTGAATGATTCAGACATTTGCCTCTAAATGGTTCAGCATTATACTGAGTCTGAATGGTTAAGACTCTTATTTGAATTGGTCAAACATTTACCTCTGAACGGTTAAGCATTATATTGGCTCTTAATGGTTCAGACCTCTTATTGGTTCAACACTTAATGGTTCACCTCTTACCGGTTCAGCACTTACCCATTCAGAGGTTGTCAAACAGCCCCTTAATGACTTCTATTTTTGTTGTGAAAAATTTAGTAAACGAAAAAAAAATGAAATAAAGGATAGAGATGGCAAAGACACGAACTCAACCGAAAATTTCGAAAAACAAAACATTTGAGATGAGTATTCGGGTATGAGACTAGACTTGAAATTAGTTTTAGAAATATTCGTTGGTTTTTTTTTCCCGCCAACACAAAATCAGTTTAGCCGATTATATTAATGTATTGCAGATGTTAAAAATATGCTAAACAATTGTTGATGTCGTTGGAAACTTGTAATTATAAAATTATAAGATTTTACATGCATAGTTGTATATTTAATATTGCAATTCGGTTTCGGATTATTAGCATCTCAAAGGAAACTTTAAACTGCACAAGAACATAAATGGGTATATCTGATACCCATGTACCCAACTGGTACTAAGTAATGAGTACCCGACAAATATAAAACCAAGTGTAGAACCTAAATTTTATTATCGGGCATGAAGCAGAGGCTACCGAAACTGTTGCAAGCCTTTTCTAGTAGGCCAACACTCCTAAGAACAATAGAGGGAAGACAAGGATTTTTGGAACAATTTTCTGGATATATTCTTAAAAGAAAATTACAAGAATTTAAATATGCAATGGTTATGAGCACATGATGCCCATGTCCCTTATTTCGACATGCATGTAACAACTCCTACCATGCTCCACTAACTAACCACTAATGCAATACTGAAATAACATATGATAAAAAAAATGCAACTACCAAATCCCATGGAATATTCAGATGCTAACTTGCAGATCAATCCATAAGCCTTGTGGGCCTCCTGTGCATTCTCTTGGGCCGAGTGTTCAGTTGGGCCTCTTCCTCCTGCACTTGGGTTGGGCCTTCATGTGACAAGCCTGCCTTGACTGCATCATCCCCCTCCTCTTGGCCTTCAACATTGCCCTCAATGTCTGCTAATTTAGGGAATTGCTGCTGAAACTCATCGACATCTTCCCAGGTGGCTTCCTCGAGTGATTTGCTGGCCCAATTAACTAAGACTTGTAGCTTGTTGTTATAAGCACGACGATCAATAACGGATTCTGGTAGCGGTGCCACTTCCATATATGGAAATACCTTCGTAAGATCACCCACTGGATTCGAAACCGTGCCATAACTCTGCTTAAAAAGTGAGACGTGAAAGACCGAATGAACCTTGGACCCTGCCAGTAGCGCTAACTTATAGGCAACTTTTCTGATTCACTCTAGTATCTTATACGACCCATAAAAACGTCAAGATTGTTTATGATTATCTCGATGATTAACTGGCATTTGACAATACTTGTTTAGCCGTAGATAAACATAGTCGCCAATGTTGAATTCCTTGTCAATACGTTTCTTATTAGCTTGTTTCACCATGCGATCCTTGGCGGCCGAGATGGATTCCTTTAAAACCTGAAGAATATGTTGATGGTGGGCCAAGGAGTCTTCAATGGAGCCTGTTTTACTTGATCCGGGAACATAATTATGAAAGCTTGTAACATCTCATCCATAGAGTGCTCGAAATGGCGACATCCTAATTGATGAATGATGGCTTGTGTTATACGAAAACTCAGCCAAGTACAAATATCGTTCCCATGTTTTTGGGGCATCGAACACAAATGCCCGAAGATACATTTCAAGACCTCGATTCACCACTTCTGTCTGGCCATCCATTTACAGATGGTAGGCACTCGGATGCAGCAACTTGGTGCCTATTTGCCTAAACAACTCTTTCCAAAAATGACTTACGAATAACGGATCTCGGTCTGAAACAATGGTTTTTGGTAAACCATGTAACCGATATATTTCCCGCATGAAGATTGAAGCTAAGGACACCGCTGTGTAAGTGGTTGGTAAGGAGGTAAAATGTGTAAACTTTGAAAGACGATCTACGACAACCCATATTGCGGTCTTCCCTTTAGAGTTTGGTACCCCATGACAAAGTCCATGGAGATGTCGACCCACGAGTATTCGGGCGTGGGCAGCGGCTACAATAACCCGTATGGTTTATGATTAGGATTCTTAATGGTTTGACACACTTGACAAGCTTTAACAAAGCTTACGACATCGCGTTTAAGACCCAACCATGTGAAAGAGCTAGCAAGGCGTTTCATCATTGTGTTGACACCGGAATAACCACCCAAAAAGGAGGAGTGAAACTCTTCCAGAATTCGGTGACGCAAATCCGAAATGGGTGGCACCAAAAGCTTCCCATGCACATACATTAAATCGTCGTGAAAAGCATTATGAGGAAAACTTACCGGATATCTTTTAACCTCGGCTACAAATTTACTACCGATTGTGTCGGTTAGGTAATAAGAACGAAGTTCTTCTAACCAAGTGGTCGTCGGGTAGGATATGTATAATAAGGACGGAATATTAATGCGACTTAGTGCATCCGCAACGGTGTTTTCCTTGCCCGGTTTAAATTGGATCTCAAAATTAAACCCCATTAGTTTCGTAACCCACTATTGTTGTTCTGGTGTCTGAATGGTTTGAGAAATGATGTGTTTTAGGTTGTGATGATCGGTATAGATGCACAAACGATGTCCCAAGAGGTATTGATGTCATTTTTAATGGCTTCGGTAATAGCGTATAATTATTTCGTATATGTGGATTGACCTTGCATCGTAAAACAGAGTTTTTTTGCTGAAAAAGGCTATTGGATGGTTGTTTTGGGAGAGAACGGCACTGATAGCTTGACCGGAAGCATCCGTGGTAACGTCGAATGGTTCGGTAAATTTGGGAAGAGCAAGTGTGACCAACTGTTGCATGTGTTTCTTAAGCTGCATAATTGCATCCATAGCCTCGTCACTCTATGTGAACTCTTTTTGTTTCAAAATGTCGGTTAAAAGAGCAAAGATTTGAGCGTATCCTCGTACGAATCGTCGGTAATAACCAGTAAGGCCCAAAAAAGCCAGAAGGGTAGTAAAGGACGATGGTGCCGACCACCATTGAAATGGCCTCGATTTTGTCGGAATCTAAGGAGACACCAGTGGCTAAAATTCAGCGTCCTAAAACTGAAATTTCCGGTACACTGAAGGTGCACTTGGATGCTTTTGCATGGAAATGGTTTTCATGCAATTTCTGGAAGACATAACAAAGATGATCATAATGCTATTCTTTTGTTCCATTGTATATCAAGATATCATAAAAAAAACCAAGACGGACCGGCAAAGCACGGAACAGAAAAGGTCATTCATCGCGGCTTGAAATGTCGAGGGTGCATTAGTAAGACCAAATGGCATTACGAGAAATTCATAATGTCCATCCATTGTTCGAAATGTCGTTTTATGAATATCCTTCGGTGCGACACGGATTTGGTGATATCCGGATCGTAGATCAATTTTGGAAAAGATAGTAGCACCATGAAGTTCATCTAAAAGTTCGTCGATAGTTGGTATGGGAAACCTATCACGGATCGTGACGGCATTCAAGGCTCGATAATCAACGCGCCAAGTGTTGTCTTTCTTTTTTACAAGAAGTATCGGCGAGGAGAACGGGCTTTGACTTAGTCGAATAATGCCATTAGCAAGCATCTCGGGGATGAGTTGGGTCATAATTTGTTTCTGGTAATGTGGATATCGATACGGTTTTACATTAATTGCCTGCTCACTGTTGAGGAGGGTAATGTCATTGTCGTGAGGATGAGTAGGAGGTAGTGATTGTGGTCCAGCAAACACTGGTTGAAATAGGTCGAGAAGAACTGTGATGTTTGGGTATGAGGATGTAGGTGTTGGTGGCATATGTGGTTGTGGAAGTGGTGGCTCGAAAGTTAAAGTGTGTAACGATGCAATGGACCCGTGGCGAAGGAGTGCGGATAATGAACTTGGAGATAATGGTTGGGTTAACGGTTCACCTCGTAATGTGGTGTTTTGACCATTGATAGTAAATGATATTTCGGGTACCGAAAAATACATGGTGATCGTCCCGAGTGTGCGCAACCAGGATACACCCAAGACAATATCAGCGCCTTATACCGGAAAGATAAAGAAAGGAATATTGAAATATGTCTTACAAACGTCAACGGCTGGACAAAAGCCCTGGTAGTGTATGAACTGTCCGTTTCCAACCATGACCGAGAATGGTTGTAATGGTTGAGTTGGTAATCCAAGATTGGCAGCGATTCGAGGCTGGATTATATTGTAGGTACTACCACAATCAATCAAAACGGTAATTGGAACACCATTAATGTATCCAATGATTCGTAACGTTTGAATATAACTCAAACCAAAAAAAGCGGCATCAGATAGGGACATGAATTGTGGTGTATTTGGATCGTCAGGTATAGGCAATATGTTATCATCCCCCATATTCGACTGGCAATACTGATCATCGTTGTAGACGATTAATAAAAA
>JARYGA010036863.1:0-42695 GCA_030545235.1 Helianthus tuberosus | reverse complement strand
TTGTTAGTGCTCCGGAGCACTTTTCCTTGGTTCACAGTAGTCACCTGAAACATGTTTTGAAAACATTTTATCAGCGGGGAAATATTGGCGAGTCACTCAAATTTAATAAAATGACACATAGTTATAAATTACAGCATAAGAGAGATTACAATGGCTTCTATCTTATTTTTATCTGGCGCCGTGTCACCTCCTGGTGACGATGGTCATACCACTATTGGGTCTTTTTCCCCAAGTAGTGATGATTATCACTGTTAGGATTTATTAGCCTAACTGTGGGAAATTAGTAATGTGCACAATACCCCACTAGCCAGTGATTCAAGATAACCACGACTTAATCCCTGTAATTATAACCTTTGAAAATAATTGGAGTATTGTAAAATACTTTTGATAAAAGAGAATGACTCACATTGCAGATTTAAACGGGTAGAGTTTAGCCTACTGATTAGCCTTGTAACCTAATTTAAAGAACAATGCACACGAACTAGGTCAGTAACTAATACAACATTTACGATAACTCACGAGATTAAAACCCTCACAACGAATGACAAAGTGCAATACTTAAACATCCATCGAATTCACGACGAATGACAAAGTATAGCCCTAATTTGGGCAGCACTTAAACATCCATTGGATAGTTTCAATCGATCGGACATTGAATCGTAGCAGCGATCGAGTTAATACCCTGTATCGTAGCAGCGCCTTGCTATATTGAAAATGAATTTTGTGCAGTAGAACTTCGATTTTGTTTAAAATTTTTGACACAGAATGAAAGCTCAATGTCCAGGCAATTTATAGGTGAAAAATGGGTCTCACGCGGCCTGCGTGAATCCATGCTTGATCCTTACGCGGCCCGCGTGGCCACCTAGTCTACTTGTAGGTTTGCTGGGTCATGTGTAGGGTTGCTAGGTGGATGCCACGTGGACTGTAAAGCTTATCTGGTCAACTTAAGGTTGACGCGGCCTGTGTAAGGCCATGATTAACCTTTTCGTGGCCCGCCTGAAGACCAGATTTCTTGTTTTCTCAGTTTTTCATGCACGTTAGGGTTTCAGGGGTCCGAGTTTTCGCTTATGGGTCGTTTTAGGACATTTTTGAAGGTCCTTACAATAACTGTTTTGTATCGAAGGAATTCGAAAAGCTCCTCAATCGTAAGCGCGCTCATCTCCCCTCGACGTTCGATGTTGAAGTTGCCACCGAAAGAACCGTCGCTGTAAATTCTGTTCTTCGTGATTGTACTCTCGAACTCAAAAATCACGTCTTTCCTATCGATATCATTTCAATGCATCTCGGTAGTTTTGACGTCATAGTAGGCATGGACTTTCTTCGTGAAAACCATGCTGAAGTTGTTTGCTTCGATAAGATGATTCGATTCTCGCTCACTAGTGGTGATCAATTGTGTGTTTATGGTGAAGTCGTGTCGACTCCAACTCATGTCATGTGTTCAGGCTGGCAAGTATCTCCGCAAGGAATACCAAGCTTACTTGGCACACATTGTAGTAGCGGAGAATAAGGAAGTTAAGGAGGTGGATCAAGTCCCCGTTGTTCGTGAATTTCCTAACATTTTTCCCGATGATCTACCCGGGTTACCACCCGCTTGTGATATCGATTTCCGAATCGACCTCATTCCTGGAGCAAACCCTGTTGCTAAAGCGCCGTATCGTCTCGCTCCTTCTGAAATGCGCGAACTCTCGAGTCAGCTCTAGGAACTTCTTGATAAAGGCTTTATTCGCCCTAGCACCTCTCCATGGGGTGCGCCTGTCCTTTTCGTCAAAAAGAAGGATGGTTCGTTCAGGATGTGTAACGACTATAGGGAGTTGAATAAGTTGACAATCAAGAATCGCTATCCCTTGCCTTGAATCAACGATTTGTTTGATCAGCTACAAGGTGCTACGTGTTTTTCTAAGATCGATCTACGCTCAGGCTATCATCAATTACGCATTCAAGAGGAGGATATACCCAAAACCGCTTTTCGAACCCGCTTTGGTGATTTTGAGTTCGTTGTCATGCCTTTTGGTTTGACCAACGCTCCTGTCGTCTTCATAGACTTGATGAATCGAGTGTGAAAACCCTTCCTTGATTGCTTCATAATCGTATTCATCGATGATATCCTGATCTATTCCAAGTCAAAAGCCGAACACTCGCAGCATCTACGTTTGGTTCTGGAGTTACTCCAGGGAAACCGTCACTATGCCAAATTCTCCAAGTGCGAATTCTAGCTGGAGGAGGTCCAATTCTTGGGTCACATTGTCAATAGTCAAGGTATCCACGTTGACCCTGTGACAACTCGTATTTCCGAACCTATTTTTGTACTTTGATGTAACGTATGTAGACCTGATGTGATTACATGAACTATGTTGAAGTATTGAATGCTACAAATAACTTTGTGTTATGTGTAATATATGTATGTATAGTTGAGCCCAAACGCACAACACCACTCGATCGCACAAGCCCATTTGGGCTACACTTTGTATTCGGATCAATGGGCAGCCCAGTGAGGGTTCAGCCCACTCTTTCTCTTTGTCTCATAACACTAGGAGATAGGGTATATTCCTCATTTGTTTGCTAAACACTTTACACACAAACCCTAGCTTCCTCTCATCCTCTCTCTCAAACTTGACGGCAAACACCCCTCCTCTTCATCGAAGATCTTTGTGCTCGGATCAACCCCCTACCCTGTTCTTTAATCGGTTAGTGTTTCATGTTATGGGTTTATTCGATTGATGTTTATTTGATGCTGAATTGTGGTGTTGGTATGAATAATATATGATTGATCATGAATATATGTAATCGGCCATATACATGTTTAGATCCGAATGGTTTGATGTTGTGCTAGTATGATTTGGAATTGATGATAATGAATGAAAACCAAATGCTTGATAAATCGGCTGTAACATGTTTCGAATGATTAATATATTGTTATAGTTATGAATGTTGTTAATCGAGATTATGAAGCATGTTGATATGATTGGTGTTATGATTATTGTTCGTGTATTGATTATGTTATTCGTTAGTGTTCATATGAATTAGATGATGTAAAAACACTAGTTTGATCGAATATGTTATGATTGGAAAATGATATTGTTGTTAATTGATAAATCACGAAAAATAAGGAAAACTGTTAATTGGGTCAAACAAATTTGGAAGTGGTTAAGGATTGCATGAAATTAGGGAAGTATAACTGATCACCCAAGTCTCTCAATAGTACAAGAGACTCTGGTTGCACAAGACACCTTAATCGCACAAGCAGACCAATCGCACAAGCTGATCTGGTCGCACAAGAGGACCTGATCGCACAAGCGGTCCCTAGTCGCACAAGGACCATTGAGTCGCACAAGATGTATGTTTATTTAACTGTTTGGGCCGGTTGTTGATGTTGGGCTGGGCTGGTAAACGGATCGTACAAGAGGTCCGGATCGCACAAACTTAGACTTATTTGATTTGATCCGTGTTCATGTTGATTGTTTTGTTGGGCACTTTGGTTTTGGGCCGGGTATTAGTGGGCTCCAACAGATGACTCGCACAAGGCCACTAATCTTGTGCGAGCCCAATCTTGAATATGTTGAACATAATGATATGTGTTGCCATGATCCGTGTGTGTTCTTACATGCTATCTTACGTGATACTTATGTGCACTCCGTGAAACCAAAACCTGACTTGTATGATAACCATGTTAGGACGTGGTTGACCACTAGCTGCTAGACTTGACCTTTCTGTGTAATCAGCCGAGCAAACCAAGGTGAGTTCACACTCTACAAAGCATGGGATTCCCAGGGGTTGGGAATGGGGTTAAGGAACATGGATTCCTCGTCCGTTCTTGGGTAGGACAGTAATGGTTCAGGAATGTAATTCCTCGTCCTTACGGACAGATAACTTTTACTAGACCAAATCTCTATCACGAAGTCCCTCCTATTTTATATCGACTTAATCGCCGGGCCAATGGCGAGCGGGTCATTAGTTAGATAGCGCTATTTAGGTCTGACAAGCCTCACACCGTGCCGCAGAGGACGGGCGTGAACTAATGGATCTGGGCACGTCAATGATGATAGACATTGACAGTTCAGAGCACTTAAACATGACTTCAGTCAGTAGTCGATATGGTAACGAGTCTAGTGTATACATGGGGTAGCCCCCACGGCCGAAATGCCAGATAACTATCATGGGGTAGCCCCCACGGCTGGATTGCCAGAGTTAATGGGTTAAACAAATCACGTTTTCAAATATGGGGTAACCCCCACGACAGGGATGCCAGTTAAAGGAACTATTTTTGGAACAACTAAAACAAACACCCAACTGTGAACTCGCTCAACATTATTGTTGACTCGTTACTACATGCTTTGCAGGTCAATAGGTACTTAGCTGGAGCTTGCACAAGGAAGAGTCGTTGTGGGACATGGACAGCTGTGTGCCATGTTAAACCTTTGGATATTTAAACTTATGATTTGGTTTTAAACATTATGCTTCCGCTCATGACTTAAACTATGTTTGTTTTGGACACTAATTGTGTTGGTTGGACTTTTACAATTATTTACTTGCTTGTTCAATATGATTAGTGGTTTGATCCTGGTCAGTCACGCCTCCAAGCGGTGATACTCCGCGTGTGGATTTTGGGGGTGTGACAGATTGGTATCAGAGCGATTGGTTATAGAGAACTTGGTTTTAATAAGGGAAAACATTTTTGTTAAAACCAGACTATAACCTGTACAGTGCTCTATGATCCACAACGACGCTTCACTCCACGTGCAAGGCTCGACATTCTAGGTGGTATGAATTATGTTTATATTGCCTACTTGCTAGATTGCATAGAACTTTGCTCATGGTATGCTTAGATAAACGTAGCAACTATAGTTTGAAAACACATTTGTGCTTGCTCCCTACTGTCACTCCACACTTACACACATTCGCGACACCTTTCCTATTTGTGTTTCCTTCGATGTGAGATCATGAGGGAACGTGTGAACCTAACTCAAGCCAGCTGACGGCTCTTATCAACGAACAAGTTACGTCAGCACTCGCAGCCGCTCAGGCAGGAGGTATAACCTGCTAATCTGAACTTAACCTAGGATGATAGATCCTACTCTCATGACCCAACTCTCGCGCTTAACCCTGTCGTTTCTTCCTCGCGCAACAAGGTCAGAACGCTCAGCCGCCCGTATGCACATTTAAGACATTCATGGACTGTCGTCCTAGTACTTTCGGTGGCACGAAAGGAGCTGTTGGACTCCTCCATTGGTTTGAAAAGCTCGAGTCTGTCTTAGAGATATGTGAATGCCCCGAGGCTCGTGGGGTGAAATATGCCACTGGTACTCTCGAAGGCACTACGCTAACTTGGTGGAGCGCGCAAGTTCAGATGCTGGGGCTGGCGGCTGCTAATGCCACCCCATGGAATGATTTTTAGGAACTGATCAAACGTGAATACTGTAGTCGTGATGACATCCACAAGTTGGAAGTCGAGTTCTACAACCTCAAGATGATGGGGTCAGAAATTGAGGCGTATACTAAGAGATCGAATGAGCTTGCATTATTGTGCCCTACTATGGTGGACCCTCCAATTAAGCGTATTGAACTTTTTCTCAAGGGCTTAGTGCCAGAAATCCAAAGTCATGTGACTTCAGCAAACCTCACCACCATCCAGCAGGTTGTTCAGTTGGTTCACCGTCTCACTGACCAGGCAGTGGAGCAGAACAGGTTACCAAAACGTATAAGTGCTACAGCTACTTTGGATGCTCCTAGTGACAACAAGAGAAAATGGGATGGAGCTTCAAGCAAAGGTTCAACTTCTGTGCAATCTCAGTCTCAGCAGAGAAGGACTGACGACTATGGGAGTCCTAGTCAGCAATCATCTGGTAGCCAAAGTCGTGGTGTGTACAAGGGAAATCACCCTAAATGCAATCGCTGTAACCTACATCACAGCAGGCAATGCAACAGAGGTAATTGTCATCGGTGCAACAAGCCAGGCCACGCAGCAAAGGATTGCAGAAGTTTATACCCAGCCAACCAGAATCGTCAGCAACAGCAAGTTTAACAGAATCAACGCCAACAGCAGCAGCAGCAAGGTAATAACAAAGGGTGCTTTCAGTGTGGAGCTGAAGGCCACTTCAAGAGAGATTGTCCCCAGCTGAACAGGAACCAGAACAACAATAACAACAACAATCAGGGGAATGGGAACAACGTGGGTAACAATGGCAATGGGGCAAGGGGTCGTGTGTTCGTTATTGGCCAGGGAGAAGCTAGGAATGATCCCAATGTTGTGACGGGTAAGTTCCTTCTCGACGACTTTTACATTACTGTCTTATTTGATTCGGGTGCCGATACTAGTTATGTGTCCCTAAAAGTTAGTCAACTGCTTAAGCGTACCCCAACACCTTTAAACCCCAAACACGCCGTAGAGTTAGCTAATGGTAAAAGTATAGAGGTCACACACGTAGTCAAAGGTTGTAACCTTGTTCTTGCTGATCACACTTTCTCGATCGACCTCCTTCCTATCACACTGGGTAGTTTCGACGTTGTCATTGGGATGGACTGGTTATCCCAACACCAAGCAGAGATTCTTTGCAACGAAAAGATTGTCCGTATTCCTCGCCCAGGTGTTGAACCCCTTATGATTCGTGGCGACAAGAGTGGTGCGGTTGTGAGCATCATCTCTTTCCTAAAGGCCCAAAAGTGTTTGCGTAAGGTCCACACTGCCATCCTGGCACTCGTTACCGACACCTCGAAGAAAGAGAAGAAGATAGAGGATTTTCCGATCGTACGCGACTATCCTGAGGTATTCCCTAAGGAATTGCCTGGCCTCCCGCCTCATCGCCAGGTCGAGTTCCAAATCGAGCTAGCTCCTGGAGCAGCGCCCATAGCTCGTGCACCGTATCGTTTAGCTCCATCAGAGTTGAAAGAACTCTCTACGCAACTACAAGAACTCTTGGATAAGGGTTTTATTCGCCCTAGCTCATCGCCTTGGGGAGCTCCAGTGCTATTTGTGAAGAAGAAAGACGGTACTTTCAGGATGTGCATCGACTACCGTGAACTTAACAAGGTGACTGTGAAGAATCGCTACCCTCTTCCACGCATTGACGACTTGTTCGACCAGTTGCAAGGGTCGAGCTACTATTCAAAGATTGATTTGAGATCAGGATATCACCAGCTGAGAGTCTGAGAAGAGGACGTCTCCAAAACAGCCTTTAGGACCTGTTATGGACACTATGAGTTTTTGGTCATGCCTTTTGGGCTGACAAACGCACCTGCGGTCTTTATGGACTTGATGAATCGAGTGTGCAAGCCGTACCTAGACAAATTCGTTATTGTATTCATCGACGACATCCTGATCTATTCTAAGAGTCAGGAGGAACACGAGCAACATTTACGACTTATTTTGGAACTCCTTCTAGCAGAACAGCTGTACGCCAAGTTTTCAAAATGTGACTTCTGGCTTCGTGAAGTCCATTTCTTAGGCCATGTAGTGAACAAGGATGGGATTCACGTTGATCCATCAAAGGTAGATTCGATCAAGAGCTGGCCTGCACCTCGTACGCCAACGGAAATTCGCCAATTCTTGGGATTGGCAGGTTACTACAGGAGGTTTATTAAGGATTTTTCCAAGATTGCACAGCCTCTTACTTCACTAACGCAGAAGGGCGTTGTTTATCGTTGGGGAAGTGCACAGGAGTTAGCGTTTTAGCACTTAAAGGATAGACTTTGCTGTGCGCCTATCCTTTCATTGCCAGAGGGCACAGACGACTTTGTGGTTTACTGCGACGCATCTATTCAGGGTCTTGGTTGTGTATTGATACAGCGGGATAAAGTTATAGCCTACGCCTCACGCCAACTCAAAGTTCATGAAAAGAACTACACCACACACGATTTAGAGCTGGGAGCTGTTGTTTTTGCACTTAAGATATGGAGACACTACCTATATGGTACCAAATGTGCTATCTACACTGATCACAGGAGCCTCGAGCATATCTTCAAACAGAAGGAACTCAATATGCGACAGCGACGATGGGTCGAACCACTGTATGACTACGAATGCTCGATCAGGTATCACCCAGGCAAAGCCAATGTTGTGGCTGACGCCCTCAGTCGAAAGGACAGTGCGCCCAAGCGCGTTCGAGCTTTACAACTTACTATACAGTCTAGTCTTCCTTCTCAAATACGAGATGCTCAGGTAGAAGCATTGAAACCAGAAAACGTCAGGGCTGAAGCCCTACGCGGCTCAAGGCAACGCTTAGAACAGAAGGAAGACGGTGCTTACTACGTCACAGGACGCATTTGGGTTCCACTTTATGGCAACCTACGAGAACTTGTGATGGATGAGGCACACAAGTCTCGCTACTCAGTACATCCTGGTTCGGATAAAATGTACCACGATATCAAAACTACATACTGGTGGCCTAGCATGAAGGCCCACATAGCAACTTACGTTAGCAAGTACTTGACATGTGCGGGAGTCAAGACGGAATACCAGAAACCTTCAGGCCCACTTCAACAACCAGAGATACCACAATGTAAATGGGAGCAAATTTCCATGGATTTTGTTACTGGCCTGCCTAGATCGCAACGTGGTAACGATACTATTTGGGTGATCGTGGATCGACTCACAACGTCTGCTCACTTCCTGGCTATCAAGGAAACGGATAAGTTCTCCACCCTAGCAGACGTATATCTTAAGGAAGTTGTCTCGAGGCACGGAGTGCCCACCTCTATTATCTCGGATCGAGATGCACGTTTTACTTCAGAACTGTGGCAAGCAATGCACAAGTCCTTTGGCTCACGGCTAGATATGAGCACAGCATATCACCCGCAAACGGATAGGCATTCGGAACGTACCATCCAGACCCTCGAAGACATGCTTAGGGCATGTGTAATTGACTTTGGCAACGGCTGGGAAAAGCATCTGCCACTCGTGGAATTTTCGTACAATAACAGCTACCACACCAGCATTAAAGCTGCTCCGTTTGAGGCATTGTACGGGCGTAAATGCCGGTCACCTCTTTGTTCGGCAGAGGTGGGGGATAGTCAGATTACTGGTCCAGAACATGTGGTTGACACAACAGAGAAAATTGCTCAGATACGACAACGAATGGCGGCAGCTCGTGACCGTCAGAAAGTCTACGCCGATAAGGGCAGAAAACCACTAGAGCTCCAGGTTGGGGAGCGTGTACTACTCAAAGTTTCACCCTGGAAGGGTGTGGTTCGTTTTGGTAAATGGGGCAAACTTAACCCACGATACGTTGGACCTTTCGAAGTCATTGAGAAAATAGGCAAGGTGGCCTACAGACTGAACTTACCAGCAGAACTCAGTGCAGTTCACGATGTTTTCCACGTGTCGAATCTGAAGAGGTGTCTGTCAGATGAGACCCACATAGTTCCTTTGAAGGAGCTCACTATCGACGAGCAGTTGCGATTCGTCCAGGAACCAGTTGAAATCACGGACCGGGATGTTAAGGTCCTCAAACGTACTAGAATACCTCTCGTTCGAGTTCGTTGGAACTCACGTCGTGGCCCAGAGTTCACCTGGGAATGCGAAGATCAGATGAAACAAAAGTATCCCCAACTGTTCGCAAACGGTACAACCACTACTGAGGCTGAAGCTACGGAATTTCAGGACGAAATTCCAGATCAACGGGGAGAGGATGTGACACCCCAGGAAAACCAGGAAAACCATGCAACTTAACTAGCTTCCTCAGTGAGTACGTGCTAAATTTCGGGACGAAATTTCTTTCAACTTGGGGATAATGTGACAACTCGTATTTCCGAACCTATTTTTGTACTTTGATGTAACGTATGTAGACCTGATGTGATTACATGAACTATGTTGAAGTATTGAATGCTATGAATGACTTTGTGTTTTGTGTAATATATGTATGTATAGTTGAGCCCAAACGCACAACACCACTCGATCGCACAAGCCCATTTGGGCTACACTTTTATTCAGATCAATGGGCAGCCCAGTGAGGGTTCGGCCCACTCTTTCTCTTTGTCGCATAACACTAGGAGATAGGGTATACTCCTCATTTGTTTGCTAAACACTTTACACACAAACCCTAGCTTCCTCTCATCCTCTCTCTCAAACTTGACGGCAAACACCCCTCCTCTTCATCGAAGATCTTTGTGCTCGGATCAACCCCCTACCCTCTTCTTTAATCGGTTAGTGTTTCATGTTATGGGTTTATTCGAATGATGTTTATTTGATGCTGAATTGTGGTGTTGGTATGAATAATATATGATTGATCATGAATATATGTAATCGGCCATATACATGTTTAGATCCGAATGGTTTGATGTTGTGCTAGTATGATTTGGAATTGATGATATTGAATGAAAACCAAATGCTTGTTAAATCGGCTGTAACATGTTTCGAATGATTAATATATTGTTATAGTTATGAATGTTGTTAATCGAGATTATGAAGCATGTTGATATGATTGGTGTTATGATTATTGTTTGGATGATGTAAAAACACTAGTTTGATCGAATATGTTATGATTGGAAAATGATATTGTTGTTAATTGATAAATCACGAAAAATAAGGAAAACTGTTAATTGGGTCAAACAAATTTGGAAGTGGTTAAGGATTGCATGAAATTAGGGAAGTATAACTGATCACCCAAGTCTCTCAATCGTACAAGAGACTCTGGTCGCACAAGACACCTTAATTGCACAAGCAGACCAGTCGCACAAGCTGATCTGGTCGCACAAGAGGACCTGATCGCACAAGCGGTCCCTAGTCGCACAAGGACCATTGAGTCGCACAAGATGTATGTTTATTTAACTGTTTGGGCCGGTTGTTGATGTTGGGCTGGGCTGGTAAACGGATCGTACAAGAGGTCCGGATCGCACAAACTTAGACTTATTTGATTTGATCCGTATTCATGTTGATTGTTTTGTTGGGCACTTTGGTTTTGGGCCGGGTATTAGTGGGCTCCAACAGATGACTCGCATAAGGCCACTAATCTTGTGCGAGCCCAATCTTGAATATGTTGAACGTAATGATATGTGTTGCCATGATCCGTGTGTGTTCTTACATGCTATCTTACGTGATACTTATGTGCACTCCGTGAAACCAAAACCTGACTTGTATGATAACCATGTTAGGATGTGGTTGACCACTAGCTGCTAGACTTGACCTTTCTGTGTAATCTGCCGAGCAAACAAAGGTGAGTTCACACTCTATAAAGCATGGGATTCCCAGGGGTTAGGAATGGGGTTAAGGAACATGGATTCCTCGTCCTTTCTTGGGTAGGACAGTAATGGTTTAGGAATGTAATTCCTCGTCCTTACGGACAGATAACTTTTACTAGACCAAATCTCTATCACGAAGTCCCTCCTATTTTATATCGACTTAATCGCCGGGCCAATGGCGAGTGGGTCATTAGTTAGATAGCGCTATTTAGGTCTGACAAGCCTCACACCGTGCCGCAGAGGACGGGCGTGAACTAATGGATCTGGGCACGTCAATGATGATAGACATTGACAGTTCAAGGCACTTAAACATGACTTCAGTCAGTAGTCGATTTGGTAACGAGTCTAGTGTATACATGGGGTAGCCCCCACGGCCGAAATGCCAGATAACTATCATGGGGTAGCCCCCACGGCTGGATTGCCAGAGTTAATGGGTTAAACAAATCACGTTTTCAAATATGGGGTAACCCCCACGGCAGGGATTCCAGTTAAAGGAACTATTTTTGGAACAACTAAAACAAACACCCAACTGTGAACTCGCTCAACATTATTGTTGACTCGTTACTACATGCTTTGCAGGTCAATAGGTACTTAGCTGGAGCTTGCACAAGGAAGAGTCGTTGTGGGACATGCACAGCTGTGTGCATGTTAAACCTTTGGATATTTAAACTTATGATTTGGTTTTAAACATTATGCTTCCGCTCATGACTTAAACTATGTTTGTTTTGGACACTAATTGTGTTGGTTAGACTTTTACAATTATTTACTTGCTTGTTCAATATGATTAGTGGTTTGATCCTGGTCAGTCACGCCTCCAAGCGGTGATACTCCGCGTGTGGATTTTGGGGGTGTGACAGACCCTGCGAAAATCGAAGCTGTTAAGAGTTGGGTTACACCCAAGAATCCGTCCAAAGTCTGTTCTTTTCAAGGACTGGCAGGCTATTATCGCCATTTTATCGAGGGTTTTTCTAAGATCGTTGTGCCGCTTACCTCTCTCACGCATAAGGATAAACCTTTTGTTTGGGGAACTAAACAAGAGGAAGCCTTTCAAGCCCTCAAAACCATGCTTTGCAATGCTCTTGTGCTCTCACTGCCCGATGGAAACGATAACTTGGTAGTCTACTACGATGCCTCGAACCTTGGTCTTGGTTGTGTTCTTATGCAACGAGACAAGGTTATCGCGTACGCTTCTCGACAGCTCAAGATCCACGAGAAGAACTACACCACACACGACCTCGAGCTTGGCGCAGTTGTTTTTGCGTTAAACATTTGGCGACACTACCTTTATGGTACCAAGTGTACGATCTTCACCGATCATAGGAGCCTACAACATATCTTTGACCAGAAGGAACAGAACATGCGTCAACGCCGGTGGGTAGAACTGCTCAACGATTACGACTGTGAGATCCGTTACCATCTAGGCAAAGCAAACGTCGTTTCCGATGCCCTCGGTCGACGAAGCTACTTGCTTAGTGTTCGAAATTCCCAAGCCCAGTTTAACCTCGAAGCTCTTATCCGTGACGCGCAGCATGCTTGTTTTACCGAGCAAACTTTGAAGAAGGAAAGAATTCTAAACGATGGCACCCAACTCGAAAATAAAGCGAATGGTATCTTTCATTACTTGGACTGAATTTGGATTCCCAGGCGTACGAAATTGTGACAACTTCTGATGGACGAAGCCCACAAATCTCGATATTCTATTCATCCCGGTGCTGACAAGATGTACCAGGACATGCGCTACAAGTACTGGTGGCCGAGCATGAAGAAGGATATCGCTATCTATGTTTCGAAATGCCTGACCTATTCCAAGGTCAAGGCTGAGCATCAAAGACCCTCTGGCCTGCTCATCTAACCCAAGATCCCGAAGTGGAAATGGGAGAGTATAGCTATGGACTTCATAACGAAACTTCCTCGTACTCAATCTGGTCATGATAGCATTTGGGTTGTGGTTGACTGTTTGACTAAGTCAGCTCACTTCCTGCCAATACGAGAAGACTACAAGGTAGAAAAATTAGCCAGAATCTACACCACGAGATCATTAGTCGACATGGGACGCCTCGCGACATCATCTCTGACCGCGATGGTCGGTTTACCTCGCGTTGTTGGGAAACGTTTCAATCTGCTCTCAGTACTACTCTTAGTCTAAGTACTACTTTCCATCCCAAAACCGACGGTCAGACTGAAAGAACGATCCGCACCCTTGAAGACATGCTCCGTTCATGTGTCATAGATTTCGGTGGTAATTAGTACGCATACTTACCTTTGGTCGAATTCTCGTACAATAACAGTTATCATTCTAGCATACAAATGGCACCATTTGAGGCTCTATACGGAAGGAAATGTCGATCGCCTATTGTATGGCACGAGATCAGAGACGCGCAAATTACCAGTCCCGAGCTGTTACAAGAAATGACAGAATTCGAGACAATCTGTTAAAAGCTGGAAGCCGACAGAAAAGTTACGCTGATAGACGCCGCAAGCCCCTTGAATTTGACGTTGGCGATCACGTACTCCTAAAGGTTGCACCTTGGAAGGGGGTGGTCATATTCAGCAAGAAAGGAAAGCTCACGCCTCGATATGTTGGACCCTTTAAGATTCTGGAAAGGATTGGAAAAGTGGCCTACAAACTCGAACTACCATAGGAACTAAGTAACGTCCACCCGACTTTCCATGTTTCGAACCTCAGAAAGTGCCTGGTCGACCAAGAATTACATGTCCCTCTTGAGGACTTGCAAGTGGATGAAACATTACACTTTGTGGAAAACGCTGTCGAGATCGTGGGACAAGAAACCAAGGTGCTCAGACGCTCATGCATTCCCATTGTGAAGGTTCGCTTGGAAGGCAAATGCGGTGCTGAGTTTACCTGGGAACTCGAAAGCGACATGAAGGTGAAGTACCTGCAGTTGTTTGTTATGACTAAAGCCTAATTTCGGGACGAAATTCCCTTAAGTAAGGCAGGCAGTAACACCCCGTGTTTCGAAAGTCAAAGTCAAGATTGAAGTCAAAGGAAGAAAAGAATGCTAATTGCGATCTGTCACTCCTTGCACAACTACTGTTTTGAATTATTTGACTTGTAATCGAATCTATTTATTTAATTGCTTTAGCTGTATTATCTTGAGTATCTATTAATAATCGAGGTTTAATCGCTATTTAATCGCATATTAATCGCTAATCAACTTATCGTTGTCGCATCGCAACTGGAATAAAGTTTTCTGGATATTGTTTTACGTGTGTGTGCTACCTATGTGTTACTTGTGCATGTTATGTTTATGTTGAGGTGTTAATCGCAATCGCAGTCTATCGCATCGCATTTGGATCGAAAACGCTAAACGCAAGTTAATTATAATGGTTGTATGTTAGATATAGTAGTTATGTTATTTGTGTAACTAATGAGTAATACTATTGCATCGCCCGCTCGAATCGCATCGCAACGCTCAACAGGCGAATCGAAACAACAAAACTCGTCGCACTGAACACAAGGATTGAGTGGCCAACCGATCGAGTTGCCATCCGATCGGATTGTCATCCGATCGAGTTGTCACCCGATCGGGCTGCCTCCCGATCGGATTGCCACCCTATCGACCAACCACTTTCCCTACTTTCCTTTTTGGGAAACCCTATAAATACCCACCTGTCACATCATTTGTGATGTGACAGCTCCCTTGTTCGACCAGCCGACTTCAAGCCCTCATTTCTCTCGATTCTTGTAAGTTTCCAACCTAAATCTTGTACTTCTATGATCTACACACACTTCTACATCATTTTCACCTTTGAATCTTAACTTTTAACCGTGAAATCACTGGATTTGAGGTGTTCTAGGATGATGTCATCATGGAGTTATTATGAACTTCAATGTTTGGCTTCATTCCACCAAGAACAACTTAGATCTGAAGGATTTCCACATGAATAATCAATGTTTTCGCATAGATCTACACAAATTCATGGTTGAGAGGATTGAAAGAAGGTTTTCCAACTTTCTTTCAACTCTTTTACTCTCAATGCACTCACAACCGATAGAATCGGAGCTTGTTCTGATCTTGTACTCATTCTTAGTGATGTATTAGTTCCAGATCTGAATTCTATCTAAGAGACTACTGATTTCGGGTTTGAACATGAACAACCGTCTCAAACCGTGAACCGGTCGGACTAGGGTGATTCCTGTTTGGTCAGGTCACTTGGGTCGAGATAAGGTTCTATTGTTCAAGCAGGTTATCATAACGCCTCGTTCAAATTACAAAACTTCAACAAGGTCAAGTGTTAGACGATCATGGCCGTCCGATCCGATTGCTGTCCGATCGGATTGCTGTCCGATCTACCGGCCATCCGATCGGGTCACACTTGGTTCCATACTTAAAATTTTATTTAAAAATTTCAAGGATCTGAACGTCGAACGGATTGCCGTCCGATCGGATTGCCGTCCGATCGGATTGCCATCCGATCGAACGACCATCCGATAGTGTGACGTTTAGGACCTTGATACTTAGTCAATTTTCAACATGTTCAATACATACGGATTGCCACCTGATCGGATAGCCATCCGATCGAGTGACCGTCCTGCTGTGAATTTGTTCTCAACTAAGAAGACTCGCCAACCGGATCGCCGTCCGATCGAACAACCGTTCGATTGATCGACCTGAAGGGTAGAGATACTTATTTATTTTCAAAATGCTACAATGAAAACTTCAAAGTACTTGCATCGTTTTACGCACCACTCATCGTTTATTTGTCATTAACTATTCAGGCTAATCTATCTCAAGCGCTCCCTTCAATCCAAGAGGGTGTTTACTTGTTAAACACAATCTGTGAGTATACTCGATCCCTTTTTGCTTTATGCACTTTTGGGTGTTACATATGGTTACTTATTCTAAATCACATCGAACACACAACGCAAAACTATTTATACGCTGGCCTCTAATGCATGTTATACGTGACTCGGCGAATGCATGTTTGTTATGTTAACACATTGCTTGCTGTCTACCTGCCTTAGCAATGATAGTACTATAGTTTGGAATCAGCACCTGTTCACTCAGGGGTTGTTAAGGACAATTACTTCATGTGTTCATAGTGGTGAATATGTGTTGCGCACTCGCTACTCGCAATCAACTCGCAGTCATTGGTATTGATAGGATCTTTGTCGATAACTTACATGCTTCACATTATAAGTTGTACATGCTGGTTATGCGTAAACGATTTCAAACTCTATTATGCTATTATCAAACTTGTATGCTCACCTTTACACTATGTGTATTGACCTATATTTTAACATATGTGACAGGTGCTTAAGATGCTAGGGATTGCTGTGCTTTGATGAATCAAGCTAGGGGTCTAGTTATGTCACGCTTAAATCTGAGTCGTCGGAGCAGTATTTGTTTTTTAGATAATTATTTGTAATAACTGTTTTTATTTGGATATGTTGTGGTATGGGACATGACATTTTAATTATCTGGTAATGAATTGTTGTTATGGATACTCATGGACAATCTGTTTCGCTTAGTGCCATGCCCTGATGTTTCTGCCATCGGTTGGGGTGTGACATTGTTAGTCGATGTTAAAGAGGCCTTTCAGGGTCTATTAAAGATACCCCATGGGTGATATAGTTGAGTCCCACATGTTTGAATGTATTCATTAAAGAACGACCAAAAGTTGTATTTCACAATTAAAACACGGACGACTGAATGATGGTTTATAACACGGACGATTTGAACGATTTGGACGATTGGTTTTTATAACACAAACGATTTCTAACAAGGACGATTTGGATGATTGGTTTATGGTAAGTGATTAGGTAACGAGGCATGTGTAATGTGATAAAAGCATGGTGGATACGCCGCTGGTACTTCCTATATTTAAGTGCTTTTATCACATTACATGTCGTATCGTTATCTAGATCACTTGGACGAATGTTTTCAAACAATGTCACACAACGAGGTTTACTTAAAGATATAAACCATACGATGTTTACTTTCAAGACAATTTACTTCTTGGTTTTACAAAGACAAATGTTTTCAGTCAAGATTCATGGCTACAATGGTTTGGGTTTTACTTATATCAACTTGTAAAGTTGATAAAACATATTGCAATATCAAACACTTTTTGATTTCAAGGTACATACTCGACAACTCACGTAGTTGGTTGAGGTATTGCAATATGAATTTAAAGCCATGAATTTGACATACAAAACCTATGTACTCACCGACATTTTTATGCTGACTGTTTTCACATATGTTTCAGGTTCTATTATGTGACGATTGTTGATTGTTTACTTCACATAGGATGGAAGCGGGCTTTAATGACTTAAAACCTGAAAGACAATTGTTGTACTTATTTGGTTTCTATCAAAACAATGAGTCTATTAATGAAATAAAACAAAACTTCAATTACCATGTGTTGTGAAACAATGATTCTGTGACATGACTCCCCGACGTTTCCGCCGCGGTTTGTTGTATTACTCAGTCAGGGTGTTACAATACCAGAATCCCTTAATTTTCGAATTTCACCCTTATCACAACTAACAACTATTGATCAGTAGATTTCGAGCCTTTGAGAACAAGTTTTTTGAGATCCATAAGAGATTTTAAGATTACATAGAACTCGAAATCTTATACTAACTCGAAATCTTATTATTTTCGAAATCAGACAAGCCTACTCGAAATCACTGTAGATCTCGAAACCCCACTTAGAAGTCAAAATCTTAGAAGATCTCGAAATCATTAAGAAACTCGAAA
Source organism: Helianthus tuberosus (assembly GCA_030545235.1). NCBI lineage: Eukaryota > Viridiplantae > Streptophyta > Magnoliopsida > Asterales > Asteraceae > Helianthus > Helianthus tuberosus. The sequence goes on along the minus strand of JARYGA010036863.1, from coordinate 24,801 downwards.
TCTCATCAAAATTTTGAGATTAAAAGGCTACTCGAAATCATAAAGGCACTCGAAATCTCATTAAAATTCGAGAACAACATAGATCTCGAAATCTCATAAGGAACTCGAAATCCATGGGGAACTCGAAATCTCATAACTACTCACTCGCAATCAGGTTGTTGCGACTGAGATTCCAACTGGTGATATTTGACTCGCAATCAGGTTGTTGCAACTGAGATTCTGACTTGTTGTACACACAAGGAACTCGAAATCACCATAAACTCGAAAACTTACACAAAATTCTCGAAAACTAAGTTTTTCTCGAAAACTAACCTGTTCTCGAAATCTAACATGTTCTCAAAATCTCATTACTTTATCAGCTGTTATTTACTATTAAATAATTGGTTTTGTAAATACTTAATTAATCAGAATCAAATAATTTTTCGCAAAACTAAATAGCTTAACTTGAATGAGCTTCTGATGTATTACTTCTGCCCAAAGGTGATTTGATACATCTATTTATTGTTGAAGTATTATAAAAGTTATGTTAATTATGCATTACAAACGTGAATGTCTTATTTCTGGCCAAAGCTGATTTAATTCATTAATGTCTAGCATACTTAACAGGTGCATAACTAAGGTATTGTCTCATTTCTGGCTAAAGCTGATTTGTCACAATTACTTTGCACACATACTTAATTGATTTCACTTCTGCCCAAAGGTGATTTGTCTTCGTTTAAGTAGAATTTTCAAATTAGTCTATTATTTTAATGTTAGTAATAGACATGTCACAACTTCTTCAAATAATGATCCTCATGTTAATGATCCTTCATTAATCTTATGATCATATTTTGTCTGTGTAAGTCCCAAAAACTGTCAATCGGATATAAAAATCACAATCTAAGTGCGGAAAACTAAGAAAGTGATGAACAAGAACGATTTGTATCGATTGAATATCAAAGTGCACATGGTTTCTAAGGAACCGTCCGGTACATAATCACAATATTTCGAAAATGATAAGAAGAACAACGAAATGAACAACAACCTTCTAATGACCTAGGTTCACCCTATTTATAGTTACATAGGGTGCCCTAATTACAAACTAGGTAAAGTCCATACCGTACATGCTAGATAAATCGGCCCAAAGCTATCTAACCCACTAGAAAACTAAGCCCAATAGCTTATACTTTTTGATAAAGATAAGCGTAAACCTACTCAATTATATGGCCTTGCAATATCCCCTTAGGTTTATGTTGTCTTTATCAAACTACTGTCTTTCTCATATCTCTGTGGGAAGATACTTCATTTTTTCATCTTCAAGACTTGGGCTCTTTGTTCTTCTTAATCACGATCAACTTTGCTTGAAAATATTGTTGAAAAGAATGCAAGAGGAGGATTCTAAGCAACTCTTTTCTTTGTCAATGTCTTCTCTTTCAAGCAAGCACACAAATACTTCTTTAAATGTACTATCACTGTCAGATTATGACTCGTATCTGGTTCTTCTGACGCAGGCACATCTTGTTGTTGTGATGCTTCATGCTTTATCAGCAGCCAATAACATCTCAATCTTCAACAACCCATTTTTCTTGATTTAAATCAAATTCTACACATGCTTAGAAATTCATAAGCAAACATTTATGTGCAACAGCGGAAAGTACCACATGAACACTTGGTACATCCAAGTATTTGTACCCGGATTTTACAATTCAAATTTCTTTCAACTTATGATGATCAATCAAATCTTCAAGAACGGTTAAATTTTTTAATAAAACAAATAAACACTCTATTTTTGGATTTTTGATTTTATAAAAACTAACAATATAAACCAAAGCACAAATAAACAAAGAAACTAACATACAATTACAATTTCAATGGGATCAAATCACAGTGTTTTCAGACCAGACTACACTTATCAACACTAATTTACTTTGAATGATCCGAACGATTGCCAGTATATTTGTCCACTTAAATTTATCTCCTTAGGCCTTTTCTCATATAACGGTCTGCAACTGATTTATCATGTTTTTTAGATTTAATTAATATGAATACTCAATTCAATCACAATCAAATCCTGGAATTTTAATTAGAACATGCTATCAAACATGCAGTTTCCCTACCACATATTTCACATGCCTGTTCTAGGATTCTGAAACCTTAACTGGGAATTGGTTGAGAAGAGAACATAATAGATCATTAGCAGAGATGGATATAATATACCGATCAGATGAGTTTTCTCAGTTTGATATAGTTTTTTCGGGTTTCTTTTGGGCGCTAGAGGGCCTCTTTCGGGTGTAATTGATCTATAGCGTGACAACGTATAACTAGGTCTTTGCTCACGCAAAACAAAAGCTGGCGTTGCCTATCACCTCCAGGTCTTTGCTCATGTAAAACAGAGGAGATACATGAGTTGGTTAGAAAAGATTTCAGAACTAGAACAAAATTGTGTGTATCGGGACGTCACACACGTATTCAAATGGTCATGTCCTAATTCCAAGTGACGTTCCTTCCTGAGGTCATAGAGTAATTTAGTGTTCTGCATAGAACCAGTCAAAGCGTCCAGCCATCAGGATAAATCCTACCAACGTATCGCTCTAGAGTCAAACCATTTCAATATTGGTCTTACATGAGTCAGCCTTAATCCACATGATGAAAATTTATTTCATTTCCCATATATACAACAAAATATTTTTTGATTTTTCTGTTTTATGAATGTTTTTGTATTTTCTCATTTTTTGCCTCTAATACTAGACGTATACCCGCGCGATGCGGCGGGACGACAATTTACAACGCGGTTTTTGTTTACTGTGAGTTTTTCAATTTTCTCGTGATACATTGTATTATACGTTTGTTAAGTTTCTTATTTGTAGCATCCGTGTGTGGCGTATACCATGAGCCTTACAGGCTTTTAAAAAATAACAAACATGCTATTAAGAAAATATCACTCACAAACATAGTATTTAAAAAAAACGAACATGCGTGCCAAAAGTGCATTAGCTAGCAATGAATGCTATGAGCAATGTACAACCCGCAATCTATATCCCATCAGATGAAGTAAATTCGAGAAAAAAAAAACTATAGTTGCACTTTGAAAGGGCTATGTACTGGGCGGTTCGGTTTTGAGCCATAACCAAAACCAAATTCATGATGCAACGGAAAACACAACACTTGTTAGTAATTCTAAGGGTGTGCATGACAAGGTTGATGTTCGTGTTTGAGCAAAAACATTGTTTACCATAATGTTGATCCTTTTTGCCATGTACATTATTATACCCATGGTTGGAGGCATGGGCGTAGCTTTGAAGGGGCCGGGAGGGGCGCCCAACCCCCCGAACTTTTCGCTCAGTAGTGTTGTGTATGTACGTTTCGTATAGAATTTTTAAGATATATACGTTTTCGACCCCCGGGTTTTATAATTTTTGATGTATAATTTTAGGTCGGTGACTTCCGACCCCCCAGTCGGAAATCTCAAGCTTCGCCACTGGTTGGAGGAGTTTGATTTGACCATCATACAAAAGTGAACGCAACAAACGATACTATTTTTCCTACATTTAGTTCAAGAAAGTGTCAATATTTGTACAAAAGTTTGCTATTGTTTATATATATAACGTTAAGGGAGCGTTCAATTAGAAACCAATAGTGAAAGTGATAACTCGAAAACTTCTTATTAAAGAAGGGAATGGGACTTCTAATGAAGGAGGGGCAAAATTGGGAGAAAAGTATATAAATTTTCAAACATCTTTATCTTTTTTATATGTTATTATTTAAAACCCGTGCGATGCAGCAGCGCCGACAATTCACAACACGGTACTCGTTTTCTATTATTTTGTTAATCCTCTCATGATATATTGTATAGTACGTTGGTAACCTGTTTACGTTACCACAATACTTGTTTAGTGGATATGAAATGTGAAAGACCCACTATCTACGTCTTGCATCTTTTTGTTCATAAATTACATTCACCGTAACACATACATATAGTCTAAGATAATTAATTAATTAGTTAGATTCAACTAAAGATGCCCATTATCTCTTATATCATTAAGAAAATCGATTAATTTATTAAAATATTTTATGTGGATCCACCTTTATCTCTAAGTAGGGACGTTTGACTATATTCATGTAGCCTGAGACCACAATCTTTTTTCAAGTTAAATAATCTTTTATGCTAACCCAACTTTATCTAGAAATCACCATTGCATTATACATTAGACTACTAACAAGTTTTGTACTATAACAGTTTTGACAAATTTAAATAGATGGTACTTGGTTCCATGTATTACCAAATATATGTTTTTGGTTTCGACATGGTTTAAAATCTTATCAAAATCAATCTCTTTAAAAATAAAACATGTGCATATTCTAAGCAATCAATGTTGTTAATAAACTTGTAATGCCAGCCTCATGTACAGATCAACAAACACAACTATATCAAAGAGACAGTAGTGCCAATTCACTTCAAGGCAGCGCCAGCAGAGCCACCAATGATGCATAGTCTTTCACCATCCGCCTTTCCACTTTCTGCTTGTAGGGATGAGCACGGTACCCGAAAAAAAAAAGAATCAATGCAAAGGCATCTAAATAGACTACAAATCATCTATGTTACAATAACACTGCATTAAAAATTCCCTTTGGGAAACCTTTGAACCACACTTGATTCTCTTTTAGCTGGTCATCTTTAGCAGAAGCTTCCATGAATGGCCCACTGTACCTATCATACACTGGGCTACGATCTTCAGCAAATTGTTCTCCTTCTGTGCTAACAGCTCTTCTGTGTGCCATAAAACTATCAACCAGTCTCTCAACTTCTCGTCCTTCGAACAGGTGACCGACTGTACAAAGAAAAAAACATGTTTAGCATGCAATTGTATAGCAAAGTCCTCATTCAAACAGTCAAAAAACTTCCAATAACACAAAACACGTTACCTGCGGTATCTCCCATAAGCAGGGCTCTTTGGCCTGTCATAGGATGGCCCACTGTACCTATCATACACTGGGCTACGTGCCCGCCCATAATCAGGACTTGGTCTGCTTCTCCTATAAGGACTCGATGACCGATAAGGACTATCACGTCGACGACCATAGTCTCTTCTAGGGCTGATTAAGAGGGACCTTCTCTCACTGTCGTCCCTTAGAGCATACTCCACTGATACTACCCGATCCAATATTTTACTGCAACCAAATAAAAAATACGTAAGTCATCTTTGAGAGCTTATGTTAAAATAGTAAGAAAACAAAACATACAAAGTTTACAAACCTCGTGTGTACACTCGAGAGCTTTTGTGGCTTCTTGTGTTTCAAACTGCACAAACGCAAAGTTGCGCCTGATGCGAACATGCAGAACATTTCCATAGGGTTCGAAGTGATTCTCGATATCACGGACCCTTGTGTGAACTGGGTCAAAGTTTATTATGAACAGTGTTTTAGTTGGTCTCTGGTTCGCCACTGCTAGGGCCACAGCCTCTAGCACCACCACGTCCTCCACGACCACCGTCTCTGCCACCACGACCACAACCACCAAACAACAGATTCAGTATAAAACAAACCGTACCCTTTAAGACTGCCAGACTCGTAATCTTTAGGAATATAAACCTTGAGACCTCTCCGCATTGGGCAGACTTCCCCAAGAGTATGCTTAACCTGAAACAGGTATATAATAAAAATTTAAACATGTGAAATTAAACATATAGTAAAGCACCAGCAGCCGCAGCTTCTTTCGAACTAACCTGTCCCAACCCAAAATGCCCAAAATACCCCTACTGCAATAACATGACATAACCTGGTTAGTAGGCCAAAAAATACGTTTCAAGGGATCGGACTTAGGGATAGAGATCAAGAAAGGGTGCCACCGAAACAACATCTCCCCAAGTCTCTCCATCCTTATGTCTCTCGGGTTTGTGTGCATACTCCTCACACAGACAAATCCTATCCCATCATAAGGACTCCTGTAATTACAGATAAGAGTAAAATAATGGGACAGAAAAAACAAACTTCCTATAGACCAAACGAAAAGAGGAGAAATCATTGTCCCTGGGATGGCACACTTTGTTGTCGATCACTGGCTAGTTCCTTCCTACTGGTAACCGACTCACATACTCACGTTGACCACAATTTGTGTTAACCTCACTTTGTTTTCAATCAATGGCCAGTTTATACCTTCCTACAACGATCACACAAATCCTTAAAATGAGATTTCTTACTTCATCGTGCAACATCACCACTGGCATACACAAACAGGTCCATGAATCATTACTCACCACCAGCCTTCGGTGGTGCCGCTTTTTCAATACTGTCCTCCTGTGATTATAAAAACCAGCAATTAATAATCAGTAGAAACCAAAGTAGTTAAAACAAAAATGACTAACCTCGTTACTTTCAACAACTCATATATCAACAAAGGTTTCATATATCAGCAAATTCAAAACCAAACACACATGAACAAAAAAAAAAAAAAATACATGAACAAACACATCTATTCTTTGATGTTTAATTTGCTTTTCCCAAAACCAAACACACATTAAACCAAATGCTAAGCATACAGAACTACTAACATGCTTGATTTGAAGCAAATCTGGAATGAGATGATTTGAAGCAAATCTTCAACAAATAAACATTTAACAACCCATATAGAATCAAATGATTTGAAGCAAATCTTAAATACTCAAACTAAATGCTAAGAATATAATATACTGAATTCAACCTGCAGCAAGATTTAGCAAAAGACCCGTATAAAACCATATGAAATCAGTCAACTTGAATCAAATCTTGAATATTCATACCTTAAAGTTTGTCAAGTAGTCGGAATCGCTAGCTTAACCAGACAACCGCCATTTACAGCTGCCAATGAGAGCAAAATCCAAACCGATCTGGTGAAATCTTCCACACCCACCTGGTGCATTATATTACCGTGTAATCTTGGAAATAAAAAAACATGATTTATAAGATAAACAGTTCAAAGTTACTTCACACTTGTACAAAAACATTATTTTCAGTTCATCTAAATAGACACATATACCTATTTTATTGCTGAAGTTGTTCTTGCTGCAAACAAAGCTAAAGGCCTGAACATCAGTCAACAAAAACATTAACGGTATTACTCTATATATACGTTTTTTTTTTTTTTTGTATAAGCGAAGTTGAACAAAAAGTAGCTGCGAAGCTGGCTAATTGCGCAGATCTGAAGAGGAATCATAGATCTGACGAAGAAACAAACACAGATCTAAAGAGGAATCACATACCTGAAGAGAAACAAACTCTAATCTGAAGAGGAATCGCAGATCTTAGGGAGGTCTTCTTGAATCGCCATAGAAGGAAAGAGAGTAGATGGAGGCGGATGGACCTGTTTGAACAGAGATTGTGAGAACCAAAATATCTATACAAAAATATACAAACTCAAACCCTAGATCTGAGAGAAACATGAACAATCCACAAATACATCCGGATCTGAAGTTGAGTCGCCGAGAGAGAGAGAAGAGAGAGAGAGAGAAGATCTGATGGTTTTGTGAGATGTGTGAGTTGTGAGAGAGAAATGAATTGAAAAGTTAGATCCGTGTGAAGTGAAATGGACGGCTGAGATCGCGATCCGTGTGAAAATTGAGAGAAATGGAGGGCTCAAGATGAACCAGTAGAAGGGTAATTTATTTGTGTTTCTTGGTGCCTTAAGACTTGTACATTGTGCATTAAGTGCTTTTTCAACACCTTGTTGAATTACCATCTTGTCCTTCATATATGCTTATTAAAGTAGTATAGATTTACAGATATCTTGTAGTTTCTCATTTTCTTATTTACTGCAACTAATATTTACATATATCTCTCTAAGATATCCCCCTAAATTTGTGCATAAATCTTATGCGCAAATTTACCTTATTAAGAGAATGTATGTACAAAGAGAAATACAAAAGAAAGTGAAAATATTTTTGTTGTTTTTGTCTAACGTTCCATCATAAGATTTAAAACTAATCAGTAACGAATTTAGAATATGAAATTCAAATTTGTACCTTTTCACTGATCTCCTTAAAAAGAAACATATCAACTGTAAATGTTGATCCCAGATAGAGATACCCAAATACTAATATGGCAAGTGATTTCAACAAATAGGGAAATATTGTGCGGAACTAGAAATCAAACTTTCAAGAAACAACTTACAGAATTTTCAAATATATTAATGACTTTGTAAAACAAAGTTATTGGATGTTAAAAAATGAATGCTTAAAGAATTATGTGCGAAGGGTAATGGAGTTTGTGGTGTGTGTATTAAATGCTTAGCTCAACTCATTTAACCTCCTAGGTTGACATCTCTATTTATAGAGAGTCTGGATCTGAATAAACATTTGTTTATTCATTCACTTGCTCTACACAAAGTGACTTTTTGGCATATTCATTGAATCGGTTATTGCCAACTTGCTACTTTTTAGTTGTTTCAGGGCTTATCTCTTGAGATAAGTTGGTCCACCAGAATTTCTGGTGACCAACTTACCAGAATTCTGATGAAATTGATCATCAGAAATTCTGATGATCAGACTTACCAGATTCTGATGATAAATACCAGATTTATCATGAGAACATTAGAATGGTCTTGCCTGATTGTCTTCTTGTCTTGATCACTTCTTGATATTTAGTTGAAGATGTATATTTCATTTCTTCTTGTCACGTTATCATGTAGGCACCTTTTTAGTGATATTCCTTGACTGTATATTCAGCTTATAATCAGGTTGATCATCTTTTTCTTCAATACTTACATTAAAGTTTCCTAACAATTTCCCCTAAGTATTATAAGAAAAATAAACTACCTTATGACAGATGATCACACTTTAAAGAAAATTTCCCAAACAATGGAAACAAATTTTGCAAATCACAAATACTTATATTAAAAAATAGATTACAAAATAGAATTAACATGAAAATTAAAAATGTTTTCAAACTAATTTTGGATGTTTATGTAGATTATTTTTCTTCATGAGATTCCAGGATTCGGCAGGTTTGACGAAGTTTTGGTCCCGAGATAACCGGTTCGGTTGAATATTATTGATAAGAAAGTAGTAGAAGTAGAATCGACACAGAACATGTTAATTTAAATTGGTTTCTATTCAATGATTTGAAGTTACATACACGTGAAACCAATTGGATAGCATCTCCCTTCTGGGAACCAAAGCTTGTCCAAATGAGAAACCCCTCATCCATGTATATAGACATTGTCCATCCGAACTAACCTAGGAGCGGATCTACTAGATCCGTGCGAACCAAGACTGTTGGTCCATCCTCACAAACCCACTAATCACAGATGGACGAACGAATCTAGGGACAAATGGGCTTTTACGGACGAACCTGATGTCCATTCCCACGGATGGACTCCATCCGTACGAATGTACATTTTCATCACAAAACATTGTCCGTTTCACACTATTCTATACAATATTCAACGCACACTCTATCTAGCCTATTCGCACAGTGGCGGACATACGAAATATGCACCAACAGGTTCCCCCTTGGCCGTCACTGTCGAATCGTGTCTTTGAAAACCTAGAGCCGTGTTTTGAATATTCTGCAACTTCAATCAGACATCTTGAAATCTTCAATAGATTCCCCCTTGATTGATGATTCGGGTTTGCATTATTTTTGTTATGCACAAATTCCCTCTAAAATTAATCTTCAGGTCTTTGTTTGCATAATTCACTCCTCCTCCTCTAATTTCCAAAACTGCAATCTTCACGAATAATCACCAACTTGAAACTAATCTGTGCAGCTTCTCTGTTTCGGCTTTAATCACATCTGCGTTCGGTTTTTGATATACCATTTCAGCACCATCGATCATGTATTCCGTCTGCTTGATCCTTTAATGTTCAAAAACCCAATCGGAAATTGATAGAAACTTCGAACACAACACCAGTAACCTTCAAGTTTATGAATACCCATGGAAATCTAAACTCCCGTTTTCCATGATCACCTTTAAGCACCTTCCTGAATGATAGATCCTATAAACAGTATTCTCCACAATCAGCAAATCTTCATCGGATAACAAATCATCTGATAATGCATTCAGATCTCAGAAACATTCATCCACGATCAAATTCACATTCTTCTTCTTCAGTCACGATAACAGATGTATAGTTTTCTCTACTAGTTCCGGCAGCAACTTAACCAACAAACATTATCATTCCCTGGCGGTTACTCCGAAAAACAATTTATTTGCTCGAAGATTAACCACATGGACACTTTAGACTATCACACGTCTATGATATCTTATAAGTATCCATAATACAGTTGCATCTCCTGATGCTAATCCTGCTGACCGGCTTGACGAAGACTCGGGATTCAAACCCTAAGACGGCAATCTGACCCTGATCTGTAGAGTCTAAGTTTCCTATGATCACGAATTCACAAATCCAGATCCTATGCATCTCCAGACAATCTTGAAGTCGGAACCACCCGAATACTGTTGCATCGTCACGAATTTCAAAAATGCTGGAATTTCAATATGAAATTTTTATTCCCCCCCCTCATTTTGCAAATTCTGACGTCTTACCACTGAATTCCCCTTCAAATTGAGCAATTCATTCCTCTTTTATCTTTGAAAAACTCGACTATGCCGAAAATTTGTCATTTTGGCCTCCAAAAGGCAGTTTTTCATCAATGCGGATTTTTCTTTACGGCCCATTAGTAGTCAGATAACCCAGATGATAATCATTCAACACTAGTATCATGACTACCCCACTAATTTCCACAATCTGTGATTGCATCATCAATCTGTTCACTGAAGCCCCGGACGGTGTCTATGAACAACCCAGCTTGTTCGTTAAAAACTCGAAAAAATTTTCAATCACCAAATTTTTTCTGGAGACTCATCTCGTCATTGCGATCAAAAAATGCCTTCGTGTGAATGGAGTACGTCCATCCATGCAAATGGGTTGACTCTAGATCAAATGACATTTTAGTACCAATGGTCGATTTGTGCGAATCAGGACAGCTGGTTCGTGCGAATCTGGACTGCAGGTTTGTGCAAATCTGGACTGCTGGTTCGTGCGAACCAATGCATCCATCCCAAAGAAGATGATCTTCTCAAGAACATTCCCAATCACATTTTTCGATCCAAAATCTTTATTTCTTCTAATTTCATGATGAAACTTCACAAGATTGTGCGAAAATCAATCACGAATCTAATGATGTCTTCAATTTCAAATTCCATCCGTGAATTGACTTTCAATTTGATGTTTATTTGATGTTTCACGTCAAAACCTCCAAAATTCCAAAATTTATGAGCGTAGGTTATTCAATCAACTGTTATATCGATTGAATCGGTACCGTAGCTCTGATACCAATTGAGATTTCTGGATCTGAAAGGTTTGATAGAATTTTGGTCCCGAGATAACCGGTTCGGTTGAATATTATTGATAAGAGATTAGTATAAGTAGAATCGGCACCGAAGAGGTTAATTTAAATTGGTTTCTATTCAATGATTTAAAGTTACATACCCGTGAAACCAATTGGACAACATCTCCCCTCTGGGAACCAAAGCTTGTGCAAATGAGAAATCCCTCATCCCTATATATAGACATTGTCCATTCAAACTAACCTAGGAGCGGATCTACTAGATACGTGCGAACCAAGACTGTTGGTCCATCTGTATGAACCCACTAATCATGAATGGACTTATAATTGAGAGCAAACCTAGGGACGAATGGGTTTTTTACGGACGGACCTGATGTCCATTCACACGGATGGACTCCATCCATACGAATGTACATTTTCATCACAAAACCTTGTCTGTTTTCACACTATTCTATACAATATTCAACACACGCTCTATCTAGCCTATTCGCACAGTGGCGGACATACGAAATATGCACCAACACTCATAGCCTCTTTCAATGAACTCTGTATGAAGTTTCATGTTTTTCAAAGTTGGTCTTACCTGTCAAGTCGTCCAATGCAAATGTAGTGGATATTGTAGATGGGGAAATTCGAACCAGACTTTTTCCGACTTTAGATGTGATGGAAGCCGGCTTAGTATCTTCAAATGTGATGGTAACTGGAGCATCAGCAGTAAGGATTACTTTGTATTTTGATGACGTTAAAACATCAATTATTGAATAAAAGCTGATATTTTTGCTGGTTTTCTTGAAGATAGGGAGGTAGTTGTGACGGTTTTTTGATGTTCTGAGCCTTGATCGGAGAAGAAGGTGATAATGGAAATTGCTTTTGAGAATTTTGAATTCAAGACAACAGTGGTAGAAGCTCGGTTTGGGGATGAAACAGGGTTTATATGGAGTGAAAAAGTGAATGCTGACGTGGCAACAGTTACGAAGATCTGATGACTAACATCTGTCCACGTCAGAACCTTTGTTGTGATAATGGATGACAGAAGTTATGAGAACAGACGATACCTTTCAGCAGTGGATGAATTTTTAGCCAAACATAGGTTTCAAAAACAGTTGTTTTCAACAGACTTTTAAGGATTTTTAAATTTTTTTTCAAAAATAGCTATTTTTTAGGAATGGACTTTTGATTTTCTGAAGACACTTTAACGCTTTTAATTAACCAATTCAACAGGATTTGCTAGGTTCGAATCTGATTGACTAAACTTTGATACCAATTGTTAGCATCTGATTTTGATTGTTGTGACAGTTAAGATGATAACAATGGAAGAAGATAAAACAGAATTGGAAATATGCAGCAGAATAATAAACTTTTTTCTTATAAGAATGAGAAGAATGCTTTCATCATCATGCTTTTTACAAAGATTGCAATTACGATATTCACCTAGAGAGCAACATCTAATAGTATAGCAATTTCCCAACATCTGCTATTTTCCTAAGCACTATTACTATGAAAACCTCTGTTGAGCAGCATATGTTGAATATCATCCGTTGTTCTTTAACATCTGTTGACCCATAGCAGACCTTTGCTTTGTCAGACTTTCTTCATCAGCAGACGATCACTTCAAGCAGATGTTCTCTTTTGGCAGACTTTAGCTTTGACAGACCTTTACTGTCACACCCTGACTTTTGCGGAAGTGTGTACGTGTGACTTGATCAGTTCTCATTACATTCGACTATAATAAACAACTATGTGACTAAAATGATGTTCATCCATTCTTAAGTTTTAGAAATATTACAAACATAAGTTGTTTAAGTTTCAACCAACATAACTTCAAGTTAAGTTACAAACCAACAAAAGACATTAAGTTCCATGAATGGACTTTTTAACAAAAGACTAGTTTAAACAAGGCTTTGCTTCATATATCTTATCCAAGATAAGATATACAATCCAAAGCTTCAAAAACGGATGACATCTAATCTTGAAATTCACTTCTTGAAAACAATTCCAATGCCGAATATCCATCTAGTTTCCTGAAATACATGTAATTTGAAAACAATCGACAAAAGTTGAGTGAGTTCATGTGTTTTTATGTGAGCTCCAGATAAACTTGTAAACATTTGAGAGATACTTTTGATAACTGGTATGTAAAGCGTCTATGAACAGATCATTAATGTTTTGCAAGGACATTAATATGTGTGTGATGGCGTAGGAAGTGCTCAAACCTAGCGAATTTCCTCCGGTCCACCCGGCTGGAATGACATAGTCACTACATGCGGCCATACAAGGACCCATGAGTGGGGCTCGCTACACCCGATAGATCTACCACTCCTGCCCCTCGGTCTTAACAAGATTAATGGCCTTAAGAGTGTGCCTACCCATCCACATGATCTAATAGTTCATTCCTTAGCTAAACCATACCATTGGAACATGCATTTCACCCCCGAAAGTTATAAATCCGAAAACAGTTAAAAAAAGTGGACATGAACTCACAGATTTGCGTCCGAAGTCTAGTGCACTGAAAGTCGTTATCCATGGGTCGTATCCCTACCTACACACGTGCTATGTTTTATCAGACACTTAGGTCATGTAACGACTCTTAGCCTTAGTTATTTATTAAGAATTATTTTGGAATTTTGGTATACTTTGAGTTACACGTTCGGTGTATGTTGTATACGTAATTGTTAGGATCTGAGTTTCTAAGATTGTGTTTGTTTAACAAGAAATGAAAGATGAAACAGATATTGTGAAGATATGGAAATAAACTTGAATCACACAATCAATGGAAGAAAAGTTTAAGCAGGCATGATTTCATTAATCGAATGATTGTATTTGTTACAAGACTCAATTATGCATGCATGCACTCAACTCCCCCTCAGCCTGAGCTTAGTGATTGTTCGTACAGAATGACTTAGGTAGAAAGAGCTAATGGAACAGTACAGAGTACAGTCTATTTATTGTACAGCCCAAACCACTGAGCATCTTTGCTGACGTCACCTATGAAAGTGACATCTAACAACCTCTAACCACTGATATTCAAAACACTGATACAATGAATAACTGATTACATAAACACTGAATATATAAACACTGATTGCAGCTTCCCACTGTTGTTGCCTAAGCACTTATGTTGTGAATCAGTGCTTTCTTCATAGGTTGATCAGGCCTTGAGTCAGTAGTTCTTTGTCTTCATCAGGGCTTGAGTAACAGCAGTAGTTAGGGCTTCAGTTTTTATATCAACAACAGTTCTTTGACACAACAGTTGTTAGGTAGACCAGTACTTAGAGAATGATCAGTTGTTAGATAACCACTGTCTTTGGAGGAAGAAGAATGCAAGCACTGTTATGATGATCAACTGTTCTGAACCAGTTTTGGCTTTTCAAATCATCTGTTCCTTTGTAGGGTTCAATCCCAACAATCTCCCCCTGGAATAGATTATGCCAAAACACTTCATTATTTAAGATCTTTATTGGCTTATCAACATTTCCCTAACTTGACCCTTGAATTAAAGTTCAAAGTTAAGGGAATCTTCATCATCCTTATCCCTGTAATGTTGAAGCACTAAAAGATCTTGGAGGTCAGCTACACTCAGGCCAAGTGCATCCTCCTTGATTTGTGCTTAACTTCTCCACTGGAATTGAGCAAGGTCAATACGTGGGTCTTTTGATCAGACTTCCACTTTAGTATTTTTTTAGTTCAGTGGGTTTCTTGGGAGAGCTTTTATTTTTGATGAGTTTGGAGATGAAGGCCTGCTCATAAATATTTTAGCAATTTCCTGTAACTTTGCTGAGTCAGGATCCTCTTCAATCATTCTTTTGATGGCCTCTTTCATATATACAGCTTCATTTTCTACATCTTCTGCATCAGTTTGTTTTTGCCTCTTCCTTTGATTCAAAGCAATGATGGAAGTGTCAGATGATGTGAACAATGTTTTAAAGAGAGGGCCTGCTGCTGAGACTCATTAGTTTTCTTGGTTCTGTATGCTGGTTTTTTTTGGAAGTTTAGGATCTGTTTCTCTTTATCTTTCCAGCTTCTCATACACCATGTCAGTGTATTGCCTTGACCATTTTGCTATGGCTTTTGCTGTACCAAATTTGGCTGCAACCAACTCTTGCTTCTTTCTGTTATACTCCAAGGTAAGATCAACAATTACCTTTTTGTATTTATTCCAATTTGGTGCAGATCTTTTCATACCTAGATCATTGTTTATCCTTTCAATTCTATTTGCTTCACCTTTAGAGCAATGAGTGGCCAGTCTTTAAATTGCTCAACCTTGGCAGGGAAGAATTTTTCTCTCATGATCAGCTCTAAGAGGTCTTTTCTCATCTCCTTTTGTAGGTCAGCATCAAGTGATAAATTAGACATCTCATTACTTAAGTCTCTTGCATAATCTTCCAGTTTCTTGACTTTACTTAGCAGATGCTGAATTCAACTTGAGATGCTCCTATCATTCTCTCCCTGACGTTCATACTTGGCTTGTAATTCGGCTTGCTTTACTTTGAGTTTTAAATACTCATCCAAGTTCTTTGGTAGTCTGAAACCACAGAGAGAAGAGAATTTTCTTTTTGCAGGATCATCCACTATGTAGAATTGCCTCATTTCATTTTTAACTGCATGCAATTCCAGTGGGTAGTTTGCTGCTAATGGAACAACCCTTGCAGGATCATGTCCTTCAAGTGTTTTTGAATCAGTGATTGGGTTTACTAATTTTGGAGGAATGAATGGTTGAGGTTTGATTTAATTGAATGGTGTAGATGAAATAGGAATAGGTGCTGGTATGTCATCATCATGCACCTCAAATTTTCTTTTTCTGGTATAAACCTTTTTGGGGGAAGGAATTTTTGGTTGGGATTTTGGAACGGAAATGATTAAGGATTGGGAAGGGATATTGGAAGTAGTGGTTGACTGACTAACAGCTGTTGAAACAACCGGTGTTTCAACCACTGTTGTCATTACAACTGTTGAAGTGTCAACTGTTGTCTTCTGCTTTTTGGCAGGAGGTTTTTGTGATGGTGGTGTTGACTTGGGTTTAGTGGTGGTTGGGAAAGTGGTGAGAGTAGTGGTTGTGGTAACATCTGTTGAAATCACTGATGTATTAACAACTGTTGATATAACTGGTGTCTCAACATCTATTGGCTTAAAGGTTTGTGATGAGGAACTTCTAGGGATTTCAGGGGTATGTTTAGTGGTTTTGGAAGGTGTGGTTTTGGATTGGCTAACCTTTTTGGTGGCTCTCCTTCTATTTGAAGTACCCTACTCTCCAACAAAACTTTCTTTTCCTCTGCAAATCTTTTAGAACCCTTTTGTTCCATTCTCTCTTTTCTATTTTCTTTTTGTTCAGTAAATGGGTTGAGAGTCACATCAACCTTCTTTGAACCATCTGGCCTAGGAATCTCGACAACAGGTTTAGCTTTTAGATCAGGCTCTAGGTGTAAACCTTGTTTTCCTTTCTTTCCTTTCTCCCCCTTTTTGGCATTATCAGTGTTTACATAGATAACTGAAGGAGGAGAAGTGCTAGTGGTTTTAACCAAGACCTCATTAATGGCTTTTATGTCAGCCTGACTGTCCTTGTATCTTGCATCAACCAAATTTCTGAGTTCTACCAATTGATGGTTGTGCTGAATTTCTGCCAATTCCCATTGACCTGTAATGATCGGTTGAACTGCTTTCCAAAGCTCTTGGGAATGCTGTTGTGGAGTGGGTTGACTTTTGGAAGCTTCAATCATGAATTAAATAGATGTATTCATTTTTGTAACCACTGTTTCCAATGTAGTGAGCCTCTCCGTCAAATCCTGATATTTTAAACCATCACCCAATTTAATGGGATAATCTGAATTCCCACCAGCAGTGATTGTATCAGCAGTTGGACCAGGAGAATTCTCCAATGGTTCACGCACTGATTGTCCACCCCGACCACGTAAAACAACAAATCGTGGTGGAAACGTCGGGGAGTGTCGTAACAGAATCATTGTTTCACAACCATGGATTAAATTATTTCGTTTTATTGAATTATTGAAATCATTGTTTTATTACAAATCAGATAAATACAAATATTATCTTTCAAGTTTTAAAGTCGCTAAGGCACGAGTCCATCCTATGTATAGCATTCATCAACAATCATCACATATCAGCACCTGAAACATGTGTAAAAATAGGTACGTCAGCATAAAAATGCCTGTGAGATACATAGGTTTTATTATAATAGGATTCATGACTTGTAAGTTTTAAAAAATATATATTTAATCAAAAACAGTCATGAACCTTAATATATTTTCTTTTATAAATCATACTAAAATTTATAAGAAATCAGATGATATAACAGAATAATGCACAAATAAATAATTAAGTAAAATGAGTTTATATAAAATATTTTGTTTGTAAAACAACATTTTGATAAAAAGGTTTGTAATATATATATATATATATATATATATATATATATATATATATATATATATATATATATATATATAAATATACTTTGGTTTAAGAAAGTCGAATAAGTAATATATTAAAATATATTTCAGTTCCAAAATCGTTAAAATAGTATATTAAATATACTTTAGTCGTCAAAATAATAATTTTCAGTAGTATATCAAAAGTATACTTTGGTTTTATTAATAACATATTAAACTATGCTTTGGTCTTATAAATAACATATTAAACTATCTTTTGGTTTTATAAATAACATATCAAACTATGTTTTAATAATTAACAAAATATATATTGGTTTTGTACAATATCACACATGAGAGCATATCAAACCATACTTTTGGGAGTATAACAAAATATACAAAAAAAATGTGATTTAAGAATTCATTCAGACCTGAGTGCATCAAAATACACCTTTGAGACTATAGAAATACCACAAAGGCAATCCCTATTTGAATAAAATATCGGTTTCTAACATTCCATGACAACAGGAATGGGATGTCTAATCCTATAGCGTTATATCATACTAACAACCGGTCTGGTGAACATAAAATAAGTACTATCCAACAATTAATTTTATAATCTTTAAAAATGTAGAGTTTAAACCATAAATAATCATTCAGTTTATCAAAAGATAAGTACTAATATGTATAATCAATTATACTTTTGAAATCATGAACATAACAATTAGGTACACATGTTTCACCCCAAAACATTGAAAATAGTAAAAGAGTGGACTATGTACTCACTTGAGGATGCTTAGAAGTCTTGAATAACAACCAAGCAAGGCTAGAGGGATCACGGAATCAAACGGCACCTAATATAGGTAACTAAGTAATTAAACCGGACCAAAATCGGAAGATCGGATAGGATGAGGTTTCATAAACTAAATGAGTATTGGAACTCATATGATATGGTTTAACAAAGCCTACATACTAAAACGAAACCTAACCTAAGTGCTTACGACCCATTACGACTCGTTAAGGTAGCTTACGCCACTTTAACGTGTCATTCACGTAAAACGCGTTTGGACCGCCTAACTAGTCCTATGACAAGTATTATATTCCTTAACATGTCTAATAATGTTACCTAATTAGTTTAGATATAAAAATTTAGATTACATATGCTTAAAATGAATTTATGCGTAAAAAGGGCATTTTGGTTATTTTCCTAAGGCATATAAACTACCTATCATACAACTACTTAAACGAAGTGACCATAAGGTATAACCTTGAAAGGTTATTCCCTATACAACTATGGTCACAAAACATGTTTGGTCGAATCCTAATGATCGACCAAACGGGTCTAGTTCGAAAGTCTAAGCGGTTGTTTAGACCGCTTGATTTACGTCTCTACATAAGCACTAAACCTAAAGTGACGAGCTAAACATGTTAAAACATGTTTAAGGAAGTTAGAAAACAGGTTTGATATCAAAACAAACGGTTTTGATACTCAAGAATAGTTTGGTTACAAGATACGCATGAATACGCATTTTGGCCGAAACTATAACTCGTCACTACGCCTAATCAACATGGTAATCAGTAGGTATAGTCACAAGGGACTATAACCATCATGATTATGCTCACATTGCGAAGTTCAACAAACTTTGTATTGACCATAAACTGGTCAAAGCTGAAAGTCAAACACTTGTTTGACTTCCACGCTAAAAACGCGAAAAAGAACGAAAGAATACTTACAAAGGGTCCAAGAATGGAGGTTTTGATCTAATTATTCTCAGGTATGGAGTGTTAGAACCCCAACTTAGAGAACAAGTTAGATCAAGGTGTGAAGAATGGAATGAATGGAGGTGGGTATTTATAGAAAACCAAGAACCGTTAGGATCATTCATCGAAAACCGTGCTTCGATCTAAGCCCTCCATGTGGGCACATGGTTTTCAAAACCATTGGAATGTTAAAAACCATAATATAACAGCCCATGGTATCCAAAATCAGGCATTAAAACCCATCAAAACTTCAAAAATGGACCAGATTCAATGAATCTGAACTGAGTTTCCAGAAATGTCAAAAATGGTCCCTGCATGTTAAAAAGTCAGTTTTCGGCATGTTTAAGCCCCGTTAACCTCATTTCAAGGCTCTAAAATGATGTTAAAGTATAGGGAACTTAAAATATGCTCAAAAATATCTCGGATGTCTGTTCGTTTGGTCGAACGGTTGCGTTGTTCGGTTAATTACGACGAAAGTCGTAACGATCGCAAAAACGATCCAAATTAAGCGACGAATGGAATTTTATCATGCCAATCACTAAAATAAAATATTTTAATGATTACATAAATTTTTGGATGTCCATATATATTCAGAACGTAAGATATGCGCGAAAATGCAAACTTATGCACTTTTTGACGCTTTTAGTCCCTGAATGATCAAAAAGTTTATTTTAGCACACCGAACACCTCAAAGCCTATTTCTAAGCTATATAAAGGATATTTATGGTATGTTTAACTTATGATCAAGTTTCCAAATGTTCGTTACAGTACGAATCGGCATACTTTCGCAGTTTGTCAAAATTAGTCCCTGTAAGCGAATAAACTTGATTTCGACACACCAAACCATCCAAAACTTATTTCTAAGTTATGTAAAGGTTATTTAAGGTATGTTAAGCCTATGTCACTATTCCGGAGTGTTTGTTGCATTAAACTGGTTATATTTACGCATTAGTTCGCGTATAACCTTCCAGAAAGCGATTTAGAGCTCGAAATCGATCAAGAATTGATATGTGCAAACGATACACATATTTATACAAATCCCAAGTATATAATACAATATTTAATTGGTTTGGTATTTTTTTGATGGTTGAAGTGACACAGGTGTCACAGTCTCCCCTACTTTAGGAAATTTCGTCCCAAAATTTAATTTTAGAGGAAACTTGGGTGCTCGAAATCAGAGTCGGATAGTGAAAGATAAAATGACATTGGTCAAGGTCCAGGACTTCTAGTAACTTAAATAACGCTACGTTCACAATGTAATAAGGAACACTTATATATAGGAAGTACCAGTGGCGTATCCACCATGCCCCTTTTTACATTGTTCCCGTATCGTTATCCTCATCACTATATGTCTTAACACATGACAAAATTTGCTATGGTTTCTGTGCACTGAATTCCATAATTATGTATGCATCCATAATTACGTAATTCCTTGCACAGTCCGCACAGTTCATTTCATAATGCGTAGGGGAAAAATCAATCGAATAAACATGAAGCGACTTGACTAGACCACCAAAGGATCTTTTTAACTAGATCAACGAACAATCTTTTTAACTAGATCAACACATGATCTTCTTAACTAGACCGTCATACGATCTCCTTAAATAGACCACTTAAGGGATCTTTCCAATTATATCATCACATGATATTCCTAACCAGATTTTTAGATCAATCTGTTTAACTAGACCACTCAAGGGTTCCAATTATAGAATAGTACTTCATAACCCAAGGGACTTAACTACAACGTAGAAGTCCATTAAGGATTTAAGATAGTACCTTTGGATATCCTACTATGAATCCCTCATATGAGATATGGAAGATTCAATGAGGATTTGGATAATGAATATTCGGATTACACAAAAACACAAGACATAAAAGAAATCACATAAGCACATAATCACATAATTGATTAACTTGATTTTTAAATTTGTTATCTTTGGACACGGGTATTTAAAGCATACCAGGAATCCAATCCATGGATTTCAGTTGGTACATTAAATATTTTCAAGAATCTAACCATAAAGATAGGAAGATCTTAATAAGAATTCGGCTTTGTCCTTATTGAATCGTAATATACATATTAATGCATACAAATAATTCATTTAAGGGCTCCGATTTGAGCGATATTTATCCACAAGGATCTAATTATGAGGATAGAAAGATCCTATTTTGGATTTTGGAATTTGTGTAACGAGAGGTGTTTCGAAACCTTGCACTAAACGTGCTTAAGTCGATACACAAGGTAGAAAGTTCATGAGGTTGAGGTACTAGATATGCCAAGGCGACATATGAAGCAGAATTTGGAGGTTGAGCAGCGACAGGATTTGCAATTGCTTTGCTTTGGACAGCAAAGCGACACATGTTAACCAAATGTCCCCATCGTCCACCGTGGGTACATTTGAAACAGGGTATTTGATTCGGATGATGACGGCGGCATCGATTGCACAAAAGAGCAGTTCCCTTGTACGGCTTCATCCCTGAGGCGAGTCATTGTGATAGATAAATCAACGGTCCTCTAGAGTACGACGCCTAATTATTGGGCAATTGTAGCACCTGGTCCGAACACTCGAGTGTTGTTGCGATGAAGAGGCATCATGAAGAAAATGGAAGACATGGGAGGAAACAAGTGAAATGATATCGGATAATCAAAAACAGAATGACAATGCATAAAAATTGCGATTATTTGTTTGTTACCTAAGGCAAACAAATGAGACGGTGACTATTCAAAGTAAGTGGGTCATATTAATGTATCGCGAAGACATGCTTTAGCCTATAAGTGGACACCAATAGTTCCTAGGTAAGAGTGACTGGTCCGATACTGCGGATTTGTACGAACACTCTAGCCTTAGACATAAAACTCAGGGTACATGCATCCACCCTTCCAGTTTGCACGTGTTCACATTATAAGACCCAAACTTTGATGAGATTTTGAAAACTTAGAGGGTTTAAAACCTTATAATAAATCATCCTAGAACAGATGACTGGTTTTCAAAGCGGATTCTAAATTTGTGTTCTCGTTGTGGTTGTCACCTAAGGATAAGTGACGATATTGTTTTAAAACTAAACACAAGATAACTTGTGTTAGGGTCCAAGGAAGTTTATAGTCTAGGTCAAAGCATTACTAATAACCTAATTCCCTATAACCATTGGCTCTGATACCAACTTTTCTGTCACACCCTGACCACGTAAAACAACAAATCGTGGTGGAAACGTCGGGGAGTGTCGTAACAAAATCATTGTTTCACAACCATGGATTAAATATTTTCGTTTTATTGAATTCATTGTTTTATTACAAATCAGATAAATATAACTATTATCTTTCAAGTTTTAAAGTCGCTAAGGCACGAGTCCATCCTATGTATAGCATGCATCAACAATCATCACATAACAGCAACTGAAACATGTGTAAAAATAGGTACGTCAGCATAAAAATGCCTGTGAGATACATAGGTTTTATTATAATAGGATTCATGACCTGTAAGTTTAAAAAAACTATATATTTAATCAAAAATAGTCATGAACCTTAATATATTTTCTTTTATAAATCATACTAAAATTTATAAGAAATCAGATGATATAACAGAATAATGCACAAATAAATAATTAAGTAAAATGAGTTTATATAAAATATGTTGTTTGTAAAACAACATTTTGATAAAAAGGTTTGTAATATATATATATAAATATACTTTGGTTTAAGAAAGTCGAATAAGTAATATATTAAAATATATTTCAGTTCCAAAATCGTTAAAATAGTATATTAAATATACTTTAGTCGTCAAAATAATAATTTTCAGTAGTATATCAAAAGTATACTTTGGTTTTATTAATAACATATTAAACTATGCTTTGGTCTTATAAATAACATATTAAACTATGTTTTGATTTTATAAATAACATATCAAACTATGTTTTAATAATTAACAAAATATATGTTGGTTTTGTACAATATCACACATGAGAGCATATCAAACTATACTTTTGGGAGTATAACAAAATATACAATAAAAATATGATTTAAGAATTCATTCAGACCTGAGTGCATCAAAATACACCTTTGAGACTATAGAAATACCACAAAGGCAACCCTATTTGGATAAAATATCGGTTTCTGACATTCCATGACAACAGGAATGGAGTGTCAAATCCTATAGCGCTATATCATACTACTAACCGGTCAGGTGAACATAAACTAAGTACTATCCAACAATTAATATTATAATCTTTAAAAAATAGAGTTTAAACCATAAATAATCATTCAGTTTATCAAAAGATAAGTACTAATATGTATAATCAATTATACTTTTTAAATCATGAACATAACAATTAGGTACACATGTTTCACCCCAAAAAATTGAAAATAGTAAAAGAGGGGACTATGTACTCACTTGAGGATGCTTAGAAGTCTTGAATAACAACCAAGCAAGGCTAGAGGGATCACTGAATCAAACGACACCTAATATAGGTAACTAAGTAATTAAACCGGACCAAAATCGGAAGATCGGATAGGATGAGGTTTCGTAAACCAAATGAGTATTGGAACTCATATGATATGGTTTAACAAAGCCTACATACTAAAACGAAACCTAACCTAAGTGCTTACGACTCGTTAAGGTAGCTTACGCCACTTTAACGCGTCGTTCGCGTAAAACGCGTTCGGACCGCCTAACTAGTCCTATGACAAGTATTATATGCCTTAACATGTTTAATAATGTTACCTAATTAGTTTAGATATAAAAATTTAGATTACATATGCTTAAAATGAATTTATGCATAAAAAGGGCATTTTGCTCATTTTCCTAAGGCGTGTAAACTACCTATCATACAACTACTTAAACGAAGTCACCATAAGGTATAACCTCGAAAGGTTATTCCCTATACAACTATGGTCACAAAACATGTTTGGTCGGATCCTAATGATCGGCCAAACGGATCTAGTTCGAAAGTCTAAGCGGTTGTTTAGACCGCTTGACTTACGACTCTACATAAGCACTAAACCTAAAGTGACGAGCTAAACATGTTAAAACATGTTTAACGAAGTTAGAAAACAGGTTTGATATCAAAACAAACGGTTTTGATACTCAAGAATAGTTTGGTTACAAAATACGCATGAATACGCACTTTGGCCGAAACTATGACTCGTCACTACGCCTAATCAAAGTGGTAATCAATAGGTATAGTCACAAGCATGGTTGTAGAAATCGGCCTAGGCGGCCGATTAATCGCCGCCTAGGCGCTAGTCGGTAGTCTATTGACTAATTTTAACCTAGTCGGTCCAATTAATCGGTAATCGGTCAAAGTCGGTCGTAGGCGGTCGTAATCGGTGAAAATCGGTCCTAGGCGGTCAAAAATCAGA
>JARYGA010036862.1:0-20287 GCA_030545235.1 Helianthus tuberosus | reverse complement strand
AAAGTGAAAGTGGAGGGGGGATAATTGTAACCTTGAGATTTTAAACAAGTTATAAGATAAAGCCCTAGGTCTCATGCGACCTAGGGTGTGTTTCAGCCGCATCAAACAAAAGAAAAACGAGAGCGAGAGAAAGAAGGCGCCAAGGGTAACTTGAGTTCGTTTGAATCCTGAATCGGGACACAAGGTAATTTCTTGATCCATTCTTATATGTTTCTATGTTTCGATTTATATAGAGTTATTTCGGTTTGTCTACGGTGTAACGAGGAGTATGTAACGCGATGTCGGTGTCGTGTTGGTAGATGGTCGTGTTGGTGACAAGGGTGATGGAGGCGTTGGTTGTGGTAGATATGGCGTGAAGTTGCGTGGGTGTGTGTGGTGCGTGAGGGTATTATGGGCGAATATGAGTGCATGGTTGTTGTCTAGGGAAGGATTTGTATGGTGAGGACAGTGGGTCACCAACGGGTTTATAACTATAAGTTAATGTATGGGCATATAAATACATCGATGTTTGGGGTCTGCTTGTAGCTACGATTTGATGAATTGTACATGGTTTAGTAATGATGATGAGTCACATGGTGTGTTTTATTCTATGTCATGGGGGTGATGATGTTGACGGGTGGTGACAGATCGGCGGTGGTCGAAGTGAGCAAAGGAGGTGATGGTGCTCGGTATAGGTGGTGTTTTGTAGGTTGCGAACGTGACGGACGGGCATTCACGACGGCATTGTCGGCCGCCCATGGTGGTGACGAATGATGGTTTAAGTGATTTACGGGGTGGTTGGCGAAGACGGTAACGGGCGCGGCAATGGAGGTGGTGTGTGACGGTGGTTTGGGTTGGATATGAGGTGTGTGTCTCGTAATATTGAAGATGGTGTAAATTATGCATGATAAAGTCATTATTTTATAATCCACATCTAAATAGTTGCATGCTTGGTGCATGGAAATTTATGTTAAATGTGACGTAGAATGATGATTGGAAAAAAAAATAATGATGACTTTGAAAATTATGGTTAATGCATTAAAAACATAGCTTATGGATATGAAGGGTATATATGTGTGCATGGAATGCAACGTGTGAGTTTGCCCATTGAATTTGTGCATGGAATTGAAGAAGTGGTGGTGATGGCTTGGGTACCCGGTGCGGCTTTGTGGGTTCGAACCAGTCGGGGCGGTCCGGTTCTTATTGTATGCGAGACTTGGGGTGGCGAGTGGTTGTGAACCCATGTCAAGGAAAAATTTTATGAGTTTTATATTATAAGGATCGAGCGGGTTTTGATCCTTGATTATCTTTTGGCAGGTTCAGGTTTCGAGCATGGGTAACGTATAACTGTGAGGAAATTTTTGAAGCTTCGCAACCAGTGAGTTCTAATCCACTTTTTTTTTCTTAAATATCTTCGGGGCTAGCATACATACCTTTTACATGTTTTCATACGTGTTATGAGTTTATAGATTAACGAGTTTTGCGACTAAACTGTCCTATAAACGTTTTCCCACGAACAATGTTTTTGTACGACGTAGTGATTAATCGGACTATATTACTCCTACAAAAGCGTATGACATTTCATTTAGTTATGTCACGGTCGTATAGGGATGGGGCGTGGTAGGTGTCGATGTTAAAAGCACAACTTGTGTCATGATAAATTTTATTCTATCATAGGTTTCGAACCTTAGTGATAGTGGGATCGTGAAGGTAGTAGTTGTCGAGTAGTTGACGTGCTATTAACATTGTATGTGTATACGTGCCTTATGTGAATTAGCATCCTTGAGGTTCTTGATGTCTGTTACTCGTGATGGCGGCGTCACCTTTGGGGTGACGTCAGGTCACGAGATGTTGGTTTCTTGTGATGGCGGCGTTACCTTCGGGGTGGCGTCAGGTCACGAGATGTTGGTTACTTGTGATGGCAGCGTTACCTTCGGGGTGGCATCAGGTCACAGGATGCAGGTTACTCGTGATGGCGGCGTTACCTTCGGGGTGGCGTCAGGTCACGAGAAACACCCTTGAGGTGTTTGGATGATTAGCCCTAGTGGCAACGACGGACCCTTCGGGGTTAATATGCGGGTGACGGACTCTTCGGAGTCAAATTGGAGGAGACGAAACCCTGATGAGGGTGCCCTGACGAGGGCAAATGATGATAGCCTACGGGCAACAAATGATATGTTAGGTTCCCACCTTATGTGCTTATGTGTTACACGCTAGTTAAATGGTGGGTATGTGATAATTATTTGTGCAGTTGACGAATGATGTCAAATGATGCAGGTGACGAATGATGTTCTATTATACAGTTGTCGAGTGATGTTAAACCATGTAGTCGATGGATGAGGTTAAGTTACAATTGAGTTTTAGGACTTAGTTGTTATGTCCTAGATACAGATCGGTTTGGTTAATCGTTCTATTTATTAAGATGGATATCGGGTCGTCCTTTGATGTTTAAGTGATCTGATCCAAATCAGAAAGGATTACTTGTAGGATGATTTGGCCTACGATACGGGTAGAGTTTTGGTTTACGGGTTGGACCCGTTAAACTTTAAAAATGATGTTAACGTAATTTAATAAACGCTGGTGTTTTTACAAAGGCGGTGTTTTGATTTTTAAATAAAGCGTTTACGATGTGTTTTAAAAGCTTTAACTTAAACTATTAGAACTCACTCAGCGTAGCTGACTTTTGCATGTATGTTAGATTGTTTTGCAGGTGTGTGATTCGAGTCAGTGTTGCTCTTGGCCAGCGGATGAGATTACTTGTGTTAGGGTAGAAGGCATTCGGTTTGTTAACGGCTAAATAACATTTTGAGTTTAAATAAATTACGTATTGTTTTTAATTGAAAATTTTACGCTGCGTATTTTTAGTAAAGTCTTATTTTTAAAGAGTACACTGTTATGTGACCCGACGGTAAGGTGCCCAGTTTAGGGGCCTTACATTTTGGTAACGCTAGTATGGGTGTGTTGGTTAATCTTTGCTTAAGGATTCTAAAGACTTCTTCTTGTTTTGGTCCCCATTCAAACTTAACAGATTTACAGGTCAGTTTTGTTAAGGGAATGGCTATTCTAGAAAAATCTCGGATAAACCGTCTATAATAACCTGCCAGTCCAAGAAAACTTCTCACCTCAGTTGGTGATTCAGGGACTTTCCATTTAGTAATTGCCTCAATTTTTGTGGGATCCACATGAATTCCTTCATGATTAACTAAATGTCCAAGGAATTATACTTCTTTTAACCAAAATTCACATTTTGAAAATTTAGCATAAAACTTTTCATTTCTCAGTAAATTTAGAAGTGTATGCAGATGCGCTGCATGTTCTTCTTTACTCTTAGAGTAAATAAGAATATCATCTATGAAGACAATTATGAATTTATCCAAATATGACTTACATATTTTGTTCATCATGTCCATAAATTCGGCTGGGGCATTGGTTAGACCAAATGGCATGATTGTAAATTCATAATGACCATACCTTGTTCTGAAGGAAGTTTTAGGAATGTCCTCTTTCTGTACTTCCAATTGATGCTATCCTGAGCGTAAATCGATCTTAGAAAAGAATCGAGCTCCTTGCAATTGATTAAACAGATCATCGATTCTCGGTAATGGGTACCGGTTTTTAATCGTGACCTTGTTCAGTTCACGGTAAACAATGCACATACGCATTGATCCGTCCTTCTACTTGACAAACAAGATTGGTGCTCCCCAAAGTGATGAACTTGGTTGTATGAAACCCTTCTCCAGAAGTTCGTCCAACTGTTTCTTCAGTTCTTGCATTTTTGCTGGTGCCAAACGGTAAGGTGTCTTGGCAATCGGTGCTGTCCCTGGTAGTAGGTGAATTTTGAATTCAACTTCCCTATTTGGCGGTAGTCCTGGTAATTCTTCAGGAAAAACATATGAGAATTGAGATAATACGGGAATATCCTTCAATTCTTTTCCTTTAGCATTAATGATTATAGAAATCATATACACTAGTGATCCTTTCCTGGCATAACTTGTTGTTTTCATCACAGAGATGAATTTCCTAGATCTAGTTGACTTATTTCTTTTAATTGTGATCTTTTCACCTTTTGGTGAATTTACTTATATTGACTATTGATCACATAAAATACTGGCTTTATTGGCTACAAACCATTCCATTCCTAATACAATATCAAATCCGGCCAGATTCATTGGGTAAAGGTTAGCAATAAACTTATGGTTTAGGATTTCTATTCTTGCTCCCTGCAAGATTTCAGTGATCCTAACGGATTCTCCATTTGCCGTCTCTACTAGGCATTCTTGTTGGAGTTTAGTTAATGGTTGATTAAGAATTTTTCAAAATGAAGTATTAATAAAAATTTGGTTCGCACCAGAGTCAAATAATACTTTAGCAAAAACATCATTAACTAAAAACGTACCGGCAATCACATCTGGAATCATCTTAGCTTCTTCTGCTGTTAGAACAAAAGATCTAGCATTCTTAGTAGTTTTGTTGTTCATGGCTGGAGCTAGTTTCGGACAGTTCGGTTTAATATGTCCATTTTCTCCACAATTGAAGCATACTCCATTGCTGGGTTTCTTCCTGCAGTCTTCTTCCTTGTGTCCAGGTATCTTGCAAAAGTTGCAGTAGGTGGAACATTTTCCTGAATGTTTCTTCTTGCAAGACTTACAGTAAGGTGAAGAAGTAGAACCTATATTTTTCCCACGATAGTTATTTCCATAACGAAATTCTTGGGTAAGTTTCTGAGCTAGGTTCTTCCTCTGGTTTTCTTTTTGTGTACGTACCAATTCATCAGTCAAGGTATTTGCTAGTTCTACCGCTTCTTCTATGGTTTGTGATCTAGCTGCCTTGACTACATGTCTAATCTCACTGATTAATCCCCAGATGTAACGGGAGATTAATACTGGTTCTGGTGAGGCTAGGGTTGGCACTATTCTAGGAAGAATACGGTAGTGTAACTCTTACAGTCTATTCCAGTCATTCTAAGGTTTAAGAATTTATTAGCAATTAGTTATTTTTCATTGGGAGGACAAAATTTCCTTTCGACCATGTTCTTAAACTCGGTCCATTACATATTATAGATTCTGTCACTTCCCCTAGACTGGAGAATAGTATTCCACCATTCTAAGGCTGCATTCTTAAAAAGATTGGAAGCAAACATGATTTTGTCTTCCTCTGCGCACTTGCTTATTTTTAAGACAGCCTCTGTCTTTTCTAACCAGCGTAGAGCTGCAATGGCTCCTTCATTGCCAGAGAATTCTATTGGTTTGCAGGACCAGAATTCTTTATAAGAACAACCATAAGACATGGTTCTTCTTCTTTTTGGAATAGGCAATTGAAGTAACGGTCCACTGTTTACGCTATGACTGGGTTCAGTAGGTGGTCGCTTACTTCCATTATTACTTTTATTTTCTGCCTCTTTAACAGTTTAGATGATATATGGCATAGCAGGTACTGGTTCAGGATACAAAGGTAAAGGTTCTCCATATGAATATGGGTTTTCTAGGATTTCCCGAACATACTGGTCAGCATCCCAATATAGATCTAGAGGGTCAAGGTTTGGATATGGTGCTACTGCGTTTGATATGAGCTCCTCCTGTGGGTAGAGTTCTAGATAATCCTTATGGTCGTCATTCCATGGGTCATATGCTAAGGGATTGAGTGCTGGAACTCTAGGTATCTCATCTGGGTTAAACGCTGGTATGGGAACGAGTTCCTCTTGGTTGGGTTCTATTTCCATTGGCTGAGTGGGAAATAGTGGTAGTGGCTGTGGTGCAATGATTTGTTCTAAGTTTGGGTCTACGGTTGTGGTAGCTAATATGTGAAAGTTGGCCAATCTCCTATTGATTATGTCTTAGGTCTGGGTGTTCATCTCCCTATTTGCTACTGCTAAAGCCCTTTGCTGGTGCAACTTTCTCATTCTTTTCCTACGTTCATGTGCCCCCCGACTGAACCATCCTCTCTTTTTGGTAGGGAATGGTTATTCGGATTGTGCCTTAAATACAAAGATCCCATCTTCTGTGTCAGCTGAGTACCCCGAAGGAGTAGGCTGGGAAGAAGTTCTTTCATCTCTAGGAGAATTAGATAGTTGACGATAAGCGTCTGACGGACCTTGATCACTCATACTGTAAACTAACAGATTATCAAATAACACAAAATAATAATATACACGTATACACATAGTCACATAGATTATTTCCTAACAGAATTGACAATTTCATTGTTAGCAAAAGACTTATGTGGCTCAAATCAGTGGCTGTAGCTTTGATACCACCTCATGTCGCAACCCCTGACCCCTTGCACCGGGAGGCGGGCGGCCGCGAGCTTCGCACATTCGGTGGTATCGGTGTTTATTTCATTTTGGCAGCGGAATTTACATCAGGACCGTAGTCAGAAAATATTTTATCAGAGTAAAACACCTTATTTTATAAATATTAAACACATGGTAAAACCCAAGTTTCTATTTATAATCAGTTTATAGGGATAAACTCTATTTTATTCAAATAAAACTTCTTCTTTATTTAGGTAACTTTTATAGCCACTTTTTCAAGCTTTCAGTGCTCTCCAGCTGGCTTCTATTTGGCTTTCACATTTTGTTACTTGAAACGCGTTTTAAAAACATTTGTCAGTGGGAAATACTGGTGAGTGAATCCCAGTTTAATCAAAACAAGTTTTTATCCTTTTACAGCATTGAGGGCAATCCAGCAATTACATTTGTTTACATCTATTCAATTTACCCCCACGACACTTTCAATCCTGACTTGTGGAAATGTTACTACTCACAGTGTAGTAACTCATTTTGTATACAAAACCCCAACTTACTGACGATAATTGTAGAATTACAAATACTTAATCAATGTTAATTATCATGTAAAATAATTTGAGGTTTTGTAAAACAGTTTATGAAAAGCATTTAAAAAAAGGATAAACTCACAAAAAGGTTTACACAAAAAGAAGGATTAACTCACATTGCTACTTTAGGTATTTCCTTGTGACTTCCTGGTTATAATCTATTAATTTAAACAATGCACACACGTTAGTATAATAACCCAAATTTACATTAGTTATACCCCTCTCCCGAGACAAAACTCCAACGACGAAGTCAGGCAGAGCCTCGACATGCGTTACGGAGCACTAGATCAATCGGACAGAGCATTTAATACGTAACCGGGGTTTATAATACTTACAACGAGGCAGAGCTTCGTTAATTAGGGGTATAATACCCGAGAATTACTTCTACTATAGAGAAATTGAGAGAGAAAGTTGTGAAAATGAACAAATTGAAATGAATGTCGACTGCCCCTATTTATAGTGCTGATTTGACAGCGGGTCGCGGCCCGCGACAGCCGCTGCTGTCTTTCTCACGGCCCACGAGCTAGGTGGCTAGGGTTTAGGGTTGATCAGTCACGAGTATAGGCTCGACAAGTGGCGACACGTGGCGGCCCAGGGTTCCGCCACCCCTTTACTCGCTCGCGCCACGCGACGGACCAAGGGGGGTCTGTCGCACCCCGCCAAAGCCCTATAAATCTTTATTTTATTTAATTTTTGTTAAATTAAAGTATTTCGGGCCCACTTTTCGTTGGAGAGTTGTTATACGTATCTGTAAACATTTTTATTAACAATGTTAATGTAACATAAATTTCAGTAGGTAACATGTAACACTATCTATGTAACATTTTGTTTTTCATTAGTTTATGTGTACTAGTGTT
Organism: Helianthus tuberosus; assembly: GCA_030545235.1. Classification (NCBI taxonomy): domain Eukaryota; kingdom Viridiplantae; phylum Streptophyta; class Magnoliopsida; order Asterales; family Asteraceae; genus Helianthus; species Helianthus tuberosus. The sequence goes on along the minus strand of JARYGA010036862.1, from coordinate 12,620 downwards.
ATCATACCAAAAGTTTATCAATTGTCAAATCAACTTTTTTTATCAAGAAAATTAAAAGTTGAGTGCCATGAAACATGTAGATAATTCACTTCTCTCTTTTACCCAATGAATTGCATGTCTCAAAGTATGGCCTCAAAAGATATGGTTGTACTTAGTGGGTCCCACTCTACTATAATACAACCATTTATGTTTATTTTTTGTTGGGTAAATTACACTTTTCATCCTTTATGTTTGTAGCAGGTTGCAATAGATGACCTTTAACTTCAACAATTACAGTCACAATCCTTTATTTGAAAAACTCATTACACATTTCGTCCTTAACCCCTAACCAGGTTAAAATTTTCAGTTAAATGTGGCATGTGTCTTGCACATAAGAGTAGGTTAGTAATTTTACCCACAATCCACACCCTCTGTCAGCTCATTCTCTCTCTAAAAAAGTTGTAGATCTGGCTCCGCTGGTGGTTCCGACGGTTACGCCGGTGGTTCCGACAGTTACTGCGGAGGAAAAGGAAGCGTCGTCGCCGGAAAACACGACGGAATCGTTGAATAATGACGAGATCAGACCAGGTCTGAAGGAAGATGTGATACCTAGGGTTTTATCGTCATCGATGAAAAATTGTTTTAAACTCCTGCAACAAGGCTTTAAACTCAGCCTCATTTAGGTTCTTGTTCATCTCCACGTTGAACAGCTGCTCCATTTCATCTAAGTTTGGGGTATAGAACCTTGGTGCAAGTAGTGTTTCCTTAATCGCCTTCTTGTTCTTGTTCTTTCCGCTGCCGGAGGGTTTGGTGGTGGTGGCGGCGGACATGCAGATGGTGGAGATTCGCCGTGGTAGGATGGTGGTTCGGGTGGTGTTGTGGCAGTAGCCGATTTTGGAAACGGGTTTGAGCAATGCCATCTCAGTTGCCATTGGTGGTTGGTGTTTGAGTAATGGGCTTTAATCACCATTGATTATGCATAAAGAGAGATATGGGTGAAGTGAAAGTGATGGCAATCTGGAATCAAATCCAAGGAAATCTGGGATTATAAATGAAGGGAAAGAAAGAAAAGGTTGGGAAAAGACAATATTGCCCTTATGCGACTTGACTTAACTTAAAATTTTAATCTGGTTAGGTGTAAAGGACGAAATGTGTAATAAGTTTTCTAAATAAAGGATTGTGACTGTAATTATTGAAGTTAAAGGTCGTCCATTGCAATCCGTTACAAACATAAAGGACGGAAAGTGTAATTTACCCTTTTTGTTTAACTATCAAATATATCCTTCAAACCCTACAAACAACAATGTAACACTAAAAAAATCAATGAGATTTATGCAACACATTGTTACATAAACCCTTTCTAACAATATTCATGTAACAAGCCGTAACTTTTTACTCAAACAATGTTATACGATATAACATGTTTTGTTCATGCAACAATTTTTCACATTATGAGTTAATACATTAATGTAATATCATGGTAATGTTACACGATAAAATATGTTTTTGTTTATGCAACACTCTCCATATCATGAGTTAATGTGTTAATGAACCATACAGTTAATGTTACACAATTGAATTATAATAAGACGGTGTAACATATTGACGGGCCCTTTTTTACGCATGTACGTTATCAGTTTAAAGATACAAATCAAAAGTTACATTTTTTTTTAATTCATATATATACAAGAAGAACAAATATTAACTAATTGTTTTTTTTCTCAAGTGAATACATGTTACAAAAGGTTTTTTCTCTCAAACAAATAGTTGTTTTTTTCTTAAGCGAATAAATTTTTTTATCACCTCGTCAGTGTCTTCCCTTTCTATTGTGTGTATGTTTTTCCGTTCCTTTAACAAATTCTCCGTTCTGACATGCTAATTTTTAGTGGTTTTTTATGTAATGTTTGAAACAATATCAACGTCACTGCCGTATCACTTGGGTTTACGTCAATGTTTAATATCGATACCATTACCGATATTCGTTTTTATCTCTTCAAACTATAGCAGGCGACAAGCGTGGGTAATGTACTGATACTCGTAATAAAGCGACCCAATACCAACCAAAATTATAGCTACAACGCGCGGGGTGAAAATGTTAGTATTGAATTGATTTTTAAATAACTAAAAACTAAATAGATATACGATAAAAAGTTTATAGAAGATTGACTTTTGTCTTTTATGAAAATGTACCAAAATATGACCCTTTGTCTCCAAGAAACTTCACACTACTGGCTTCTAAAACTACTTACATTATCCTGTTCTCAAATGGCTCCACGTCTAAACCTGCTCACAAATTCAGTACTGGTCATGTTCCGTCCAAAGGTGGCCATAGCTGTCTCTACATATCGTCTTCTTTGCACACGTCAGTACTCGGAGAACACCACTCAAACCAGGCCATTTTCATCTCCATCGATGCCAAAATGTACTAGTTATAATTATCTTGTTACATACAATCATTATATTTACTATAAACATGTTACATTACATACTCTTTTTCGATTTCAGTTACACTTGATCGATCATTTCTAAGGTCTCAAATGGAAATTATGTCTGGAGTTCCTTCAATATTATTCACTATGGTGAAAGGTGAAGAGATGACTGTGAATGTGCCCGGATTGGAGAATACGGAGAGTGATGAAGGCCAATGTCTATGTCTACATATGCCTGAGGATGTGAGTGCACAAGTTGATGGAGACTTTTTGCTCATTGAAGGCAAAACAGATGAAGAAATCTACCTGGCGGGTGTGAAACTACCCGAGAATTTCGACAAGAACGGTGGTTTTAACGGAGAGATTAACGATGGGATGTTGAAGCTAACCCTTCCTATGGTGAAGGACAAAGAGTTTAAGACTAATTTCGTTCACACGACTGCTAAGATCCATCGTCCTACAGTTTATTGTGGTACTTGCTATGATATCTTATGTGTACTCGCGAAACCAGAAACCATAACTCTTAAGGCGGGCCGGGCCTATTATAAGATTTACTTCTCGGTCTAACTCAAGTTTTTTTTTTTTTTTTTTTAAAAAGGTTCATATATAATATATAAAAATCCACCACAAACTCTAGTTATTTGCTAGGGTCAACGGACCCTATTGACCCCCGGTTATGCCCTATATTATATGTTACAACTAAATATGATTATATATATGAACTGTTTGTTGTATTTTCATGAATGGTTTCAGTTATGTTTGATCGGTCATATCTAGGAAAGGAACTTTGTGAAATAATAGCCCACCCGGCAGTGAAGAGTAAGTCGTTCACATTGTATAAGAAGGATACCGATGAAAGCATATACATAAAAGGGAATATGCCTGGAGTTGAGAAAATGGAGGTAACTAGGGAAGGTCTATGTGTATCTTTAAACATGCCCGGGTTTGAGATAGAGGATGTGGAGTCGGGTTTTGAATACGTCACATTGATCATTGAAGGAAAACGAGACAATGAGCACTATATCGCGGGCATACGTGTACCAGAAGGTTTCCACATGGAGCGTCATTTGATCAAGAGAGAGATGCACGATGGAATGTATAAGGTAACTCTTCCCCATGTTGATGTGATTGAAGTTGAGGCCGAAAAGAAGACTAACAGGCTCGAGTTTGTCGCGTATCACTAATTAATTATAGGATACGGTTGCTAGCTATTTATTAATGGTAGTTCTAAATCTAACTAGCTAGGTAAAAAATCAAACTGGCCCTTAAATCATCTTGTGATTTGTAAGGTTTATTTGGGCCTTGGTCTTTTGTGTTATGTACTAACTAATGAATGATCATATATATGTATGAAGTGGCTTATTATTTTGATCTTGATTGAACTAATGTTTTTTGTAATCATTCATTGACTCTACATGGTTACTTGATACCAAGTTGTATTCTCTTTCTCATGCATTTTTAGCACATATACAGGGGCGCAACATCGCGGGGGCCGGGAGGGGCGCCCGATCTCCCGAACTTTTCGCTCAGTAGAGTCCATTATATAGTTTTCGTATAGAATCTTTTAGCTATATACGTTTTCGTAGGGCTGGCAATATATATCTGTATAAGACACGATTAGACATGTTTATTGAAAAAGTACACAATGTGATTTTTTTACTTTTTTAAAAATAAATAAAATTACAAGGTTATGATCTATCATTTCTTTTTCTTGATACATAAAACATAAAACTGTGTTATAGACATGAGATATCAAATAGTTAAACAAGTTGTATTCATATTTAATACTTGTGTTTATATGCGTCGTCAGAGACCTGTTAAACCCAATAAAACACGATTTACCAGCCCTACTTTCGACCCCCCTAGTCGGAAATCTTAAGCTTCGCCACTGCACATATACATGTGTTTTTTTAATAATCAATCATGTGTATGTAACCTAATTATCTGCTTAGTCAAAAGGGTATGGGGGCCGGTTTAGGCCCGGCCTGGCCCGGCGCCGGTCCCCCACACCGCCCCCCCTCAGCCCGGCTCGTCCCAACCGGCTCCCACACGACGATCTCGCCGTGCCTCCTTCTCTCACATATACCTATACATACATACATACATATATATACATAAAGGGGCTCATCCCCCACCCCCTTGGTCCATCCCCTTTAAGTCTGTCCTCACTTCCGGTGACGTGGCGGGTGACATGGCGGCCCATCCTCCATCACCATACCCTTCAGTCTTAATGTAAGACTGGAGGGTATGGGGAGGGTCATCCCCATGAGGATGGGCCACCACGTAGGACGCCACATCACCATCCTCCATGGGATGACCCTCCTTGCAATATGAAAGGGGTGGAGGATGGGCCTACCCTACATGATTTAATTTTTATTTTTTAATTTTTTATTTGTTTAACTTTTATTGTTTAATTTTTATTGTTTAACTTTTTTATTTGTTTAACTTTATAAAAACAGTTCAAAATTTAAATAAAAATAAGACATAAAAGAAGATAATAAAATCCATTACATAACATAAATAAAAATTACATAACCTAAAAAAAATTACATTACCTAAAATTTATAAAAATTACACTACTCGCTATCGTCTTTGTCACCGTCCCCGCCGTTTGCGTTGTTCCATATATGTTCTACCAAATCGGCTTGAATAAGGATAATAAAATTTATTAATGATGAACGTTGGTGGTCTCTGTTAATCCGGTGTCGCCTGGTAAAGCTTTCAGACGAGACGTCTTCCTCTTCCTCCTCCATAATAATCTGCGCCGCCCTTAGCACAGTGTTTGCGTAAAACATCTCCTCTTCCTCCTCCGAAGACGATGACCACTAAGAATTAGATTGCATTGTGGGTGAAAAGATTTTTTTTTTTATAAAAGAATGGTATAAAATGAGAGTGTTTTGGGTTGAAAGTGGAAAGAAAATGGTGAAAGAATGGTATAAAATGAGAGTGTTTTATAGAAAAGGGGCTATTTTTTTTTATTAAAGAAACTAGCCGTTGAAACGGCTATATTTTGAAAAAGAGGCCCGTCGAGGTCGTCTTCTGGGCGACGGAGAAGCCGGGACGTGCCTATGGGGGGCGGTGTGGGGGTGCGGCGCCGGGCCAAGGCCGGCCCCCATATACTACAGTCTAACTACATGAGTTCTGGGTTCGTATTCATCCATACTGACTGAACAGGCTTGCAACAGAAAGGTCTAATGATGGGATATTTTTCTGTGGATTTGACATTTCTAGTGATTTATAATTTATAATGAGCACTGACTATATTAACTGAGCATGGCTTCACAGGTTTTTTACTAAATATAGATATTCGTTGTGTGTTTTGAACTAATGCATTCTATTTCCTTCTAAATTTAGATATATTATCTACTGTATTCTGTCACATATGAACTTTGTAATTGGTTTGAGGTTTGTTTTACTAGATTTTATGGATCAAGACAAAGGTCTAAAGTCTGGATTGTAGCTTATGATCAAGACTTTTGTTGAGAGTTCTATTTATAAATAGAAATGAATAAATTATTATTTTTCTTATTGTAGTTTAATATATACATTTTCGTGTTGGATTTTTTATGCTGAATTTTGTATTATAGTTATTTTGTGCTGTATTTTTTTACTAATTTTTTTATGCTCAATAAAGGGGCATTAGACGTCATGGTCAGTACGTTAGCCCAGTGCAAGCATGTACTCCTCGTCTTTTGTCCAAGGTTGATAGTTCCTTTTCATATGAGGAGCGGTAGGATTTTTTTATGCGAGCGTTTTCCACGTTGAGAGCCCTCGGGTTCGCGCTCCGGTTGTGTCTCCGGCACCGTGTCGAGCTTCGGCTCGGCTTCTTGGGAATCATACATACCGCCCATGCTTATGTTCACATTTGATGCAAACCCGAGTGGCCCTTGAAAGTATCGGTTGGGCATGTTTAAAAGTTGCGTGTACCCCATCATATTCGGGTCGTAATCTTGGTAATTATAGGATGGTAGTGGTTGGTTGGTGTTCGGGTGATAGGAGTTTGGGTTGCTTGGGCGAGACGGAACACCAAAAGGGTGCGGAATGGTTGCATAGTATTTACTTTTAAAGAATAAGAGAACAGTGAAAAAAATAAGAGAACGGTGTAAAAAAAGGTTGAGTGGTGGTTTATACAGGGGTAGAAAGTAAATAATAAAAGAGTAAATAAGATTTCAAGTCCCTGTGTTATATTGGTTTTAACGACTTGAGTCCAAATTCAAAAAGTTTAACGACCTGAGTCTCTAACCGCTTATTTTATAACGGTTTTGAGTCCCTATGTTTTAGTGGTTTTAACCACCTAAGTCCAAAATCAAAAGTACAAATGTTTAAAATTGGACCCAAAACGTTATAAAATGAGTGGTTAGAGACTCAGAGCGTTAAACTTTTTATTTATTTATTTTGTACTCAAATAGTTAAAACCACTAAAACACAGAGAGTCAAAAAGTAATTTACTCATAACAAAAATTAAAAATATATATATTTTTTAATCGTTGCTCAATGTTCAATTATTTTCGAAATTTTCAAATCTCCGGCGCTTTAAGGGAAACACCCACCCGTTTTTTGCCTTGAAAACGCCCACGTGGGCGGTGCTAGCCGTGTTGTGCGGCGTTTTGGGTCCAAAACACGCCCAAAAACCGCCCACTACGGGTTGGCTTAAATCCTGTCAAACTTTTCTGATTTTGCGGAATTTAGAAATTGTGTACAGAAAATGTGTGTCATCCCATTCTCTCATTAAAAAAAAGTTGGAGTTCTTTGAAAACAATTTTATGTCAATAATGGATTAAGTTTTGACGCATGGGTGTATCAATCCTAGTTGCAACTCATCCTTTTATAACATTAGTTCCAAAGTAACCTACCTTTCTATCTTACATGATCATTGTCCGATCGATCAACCTTATCAAGTTTTTATACATGGTGGTATAAAAATACCTTGCAAACAGTTAAAGTTGGTTATTAACTGGTTTGTGTAAAGTGATGTTCAAGCAACGTTTATGGAACGAAGAAACATTATTGATTAGCACCGGTCGGCGAGCACACCCTCGGTTAAAATTGTGAGAAATATTGTAGAGATGACACGTGTCCTCAATCTAAATTAATTTAAAATGGTAAATAAGTAATTTTATCATTGATTGAATTAAACCAAAACCTTCCATAACCGCGACCTTATTTCTAGGAACATGATTTTTTTCAAAAGATCTCTATAAAAACACTACGGATAACACTGCAACCATCATTCAGCACATATATAACACCATTCAATAATTATATAACACCATTCAATAAATATATAACACCATTTTAAAGATCTCTATAAAAACACTACGAATAACACTGCAAACCACTATTCAGCACATATAAAATTCCATTCAATGATTATATTGTAACGCCCTGCTTTTCCGCACTTTCCCTAATTAGAAAACTTGTCGTATATTTTTACTTTCGGAAATCCGTCTCCTTCGTAATCATAATTCATTTCAAGCCATTGTAAATTCGAGACTTCGGTTGTAGTAAAAAAATTGATCTTTTATATGAAATTCATGTTGTTTATACTTAATGCATACTTACGGAGATTAACTCGCAAACAACTACCATGTGTTCGTGATTCTTAAACAAACATTTGGCCACATTTTGCAAGACGCAAATTCATGTTCTTTACGCTTATTTGATACCTCAAGTCACATGTCGTACATACTTGTTATATTGGTTTGTTACACATACTTATGCATAACATATTTTTTTTACTCTTACTTTAATTCATGTTTAATATACCTTTGGGCCTTGATACATGTTCAATACACACTAGACATTGTAGGACATATTAACCATATATAAAATACATCTTATTTATACATTTTACATCATTTAAACAGTATATGTATATATATATATATATATATATATATATATATACATATATATATATAGGGGATGGATCATGAGAAAACTAGTTTAAATGAGAAAACCAAAAAACTAACCAAAAAAGCCTAAAAAAAAACCTAAAAACATACCAATTTTTTTTTTTTTACAATTTTTTATAGAAAAATCGCTACTTTTTATGTATGGAAAAAAAATTTCAAAAAAAAAAAAAAAATATTTTTTGGTTGTACTGCACATGTGCACTAATACATAAAGCTTAAACCACTTAACCCACCCCCCACCGACACCCCCCAAAAACCTAAACCCCCCTCCCCCCACACCCAAAAACCTAATCCTAATCCTAAACCTCCAAAAAAACTAACCCTAAAAGCTAAACTAGACTCAAAAAACTAATTTTAAGCATGTAATGCAATTGTAGTACATGTTATATTGCACATGTGCACTACTATAATTATAGTATTGAAAACAAGACGACACCATAAATCTTTTTTTATGTTATAAAAAATATGCTCGAATATACTTGAATGAAAGATACAAAAATTTGTGATCTTATGGTGCCATTTTTGTTTTAAAATGATAACGTATGGAGAAATGAGAAATGTTTGAAAAGTTATATATTTTTTTTTCCAATGTTACCCCTCCTTCATTAAAAGTCTTCCCCCTCCTTTTTAGTGGTTTTTAGTTAGTTTTCTAGTTTTCTCATTTATATCTAGTTTTATCATGATCCTCTCCCTATATATATATATATATATATATAAGGTTCATTTGAGAAGAATATTCTTGCAAGAATAAAACTAAATTAATCTAGTCCCTATATTTTTTTGATCAATGGTTGTAAATCAAGATATTATTGTTGTCCACTTTCAATTAATGTTTTAATTAATAAGGGTAGAATAGACAATTTGATGTATAACACTATTAAATATTATAAAGGGTTACTCCAATCTCATTAATGCCACCATAATTTTCTCCTTTACTATCATTAATGTGTTGGGTCCTACACCAATTTTATAAGGAGTGACTAAATTATCTAAAGTGTAGTGTCCTACACATATATTATTATATATCGTAAAATTATTTAAAAGTGTTGGGAACCTACACATTTGGTACCCTACACCAAAACATTGTTTTCTTGGTGTAGGAAACGTTGTTATTATGGCGTAGAAAACGTTGAATATGTAGGATCATGTTCATGAATGTTTTTATTGTGTAAGGTGCACAGCTATTTAATAGGATAGACTCATTAAATGATTAGGGTTTATTAATTTAAATAACAAAAATAAAGGCTAGACTAATTAAATGATTGGTTTAAATTACCTTTGTACCATTTTATTCTTTTTATTCTTAATTTGTGATTCTTCTCATTTGAACTCTCCACTATATATATATATATAAGCTGCCAAACAGCCCTTGCAATTCAGTCATATATTGCTGAATTATCTCTCTTTTTTATTGCTTAAACTCTCACCTACTTGTATTAAATGCCAACCCAACTTACCCTTGATCCTTCCCCCAATAAATATCACATATAACCAGCCTCCTTACCACTTTTGCAACAATTAAACACTCTCAAACTCTCTCCAAATCGCAGCTGATTCCATAAGTTCGAGTAGAAATACCGACATTCACAAAAGTGAGTATAGCTCACTCATTTCTTATCCGATTCACTCGATTCTTTTTCCTACTTCTTTGTATCGACCTTAGCTACGTTTCCATTGGTTTTCCCTAGAAAACCAGGCCATGGAATGTCGCCAAAAGGGCTCCAAAGTTGACTGATTTTCTGTTCTTGATTCAAACTTTGATAAACTTGATTAAACTTGAGGAAACTCATCTCAAACCTATGTCCTTATGCTTATAACCACATCTATGGTTAGTTAGGCTTAAAAACAAGGTTGAGACATGTAAAATCAGAGGTGCAAACCTCACAAACATTCTGTTTTGGTCAAGGGTTTAAACCCACAAGTGATGTTCAAGCCTTAAGCTTAATGAATGTGTGATTTAGAATTAGCTTGGGCTATCCTACTTGAAAATCCACACATTGCTTGATGTTTTCTCTTAGATTAGTTATTCTTATTCCATTATTACTTGTAAGTTCATGACCCTCCTTAAATGTTCATAACATCAAGTGTAGTGGTGAACATCTAGAGGTACCTAAATGGAAGACTTGTTCTTCCTACCTCCTACATGACTTCCATGATACAAAGAGGTTCCTAAATGGTGGATTTATCCTCCTACCTCCTACTTGACCTATATGATATAATATACACTACATACTACTTATATGTATATTCCAAATAATCGAACCTTTGATGACGAATTTGTGTTCATTTGTCAAGGTGTTTGATTACATCATCTAAAACATTACGTGTTAAAGATGATTACTTTTGCATATGTACTTTCCATATTCCTTTTAAATTCCGAATCTCGACTCTAAACATACCTTGAACTTTAACCCTTATACATTTGTCCTCCCAATCTCATACACTCGTCAACACTTGGATAATCTGAAGAATTAGCAATATTGTGAGTATACTTGACCCATTTTACCATTTTCACACTTTTGGGTGTAACATGTTTTTATATACAAAACACACTTAGTATACATATTCTTATGCAAATACATAAACAAACAATCCAATACATGTTTACTATTTGTTATGCTTGATTCGTGTTTTCTGGGTGATTCTTATGTGATGAACTTGTCATTAGCTTCGTACAAGCCTCCACTTAACATCTATAGCGCTATAGGAGTAACGCACCACCCGTGAACGAGAGGTCATGTTTGGTTTATTCATTCATACTTGCGTAAACAGATGGTTAACTTGTAAATCGCATGCTAGTTTATACGTTTATCTTGATAACTAGGTTTGCCATGTGGATTGTTCCTTATCATTTTTATACTTATATACTACGCACCAAACTTGTATGCTCACCAATACTTTTGTATTGAACTACATTTTTAAAACATCTTGCAGGTCTTGCAATGACGTTGGTGATGCATGGAATCTTGTAGGATGCTTAGATACGTACTTTAAATTTGTATTCTTATTGTATTGTATTTCATCATTTATGTTGTAGTTGTTTCAAATCCTTGTAATTGACTCTTTAGAAATGAAATGAAAATTTATTATTTAAATACTTGTCACAAATAGTGTTATGAAGTCTCTTGCAATCTATTTCGTCTCACTCCGATGTTTCCGCCATCGGTTGGAGTGTGACAGATTGGTATCAGAGCCATAACTATAGGGAATTAGGAAAATTGCCATGATTTTGACCTAGTCTATAGTTAAGCACCAAATTCGACCATACTTGCTTCACATGCTAATTTTATGAAACATTTTTATGTGCTATTCTTGAAATGTCTCTTACGTGTTATTTTCTTGAAATGTTTTGTCTGCTTATACTTGTTATTATTATTTCGAACATACGTTTTTTTACTCGTTTATACTAAAAACCGAAATCAATCGTATCATACCAACGAGATGACTTCACCAAAATAGGCGTGAAACCCACAATTTGGTGAACGACTCTCAATCCACCTATTCTCTTTACACGAAATTCGCCACCAAGTTAGGAGTGAGATCCTCACCTTGATGGAGAATTTCCATTTTCAAATTCTAGTGGACCCTCGTCAAAGTGTTGAAATTAAATTTTTGACCCGACGAGTACCAACCACACTTAGGGTACGAAATCGTCAAGTTAGGGGTGAACCCCGCACCTTGTCGACTAGTTCCACTCCTTGATTTTTCATCAACCTCGCCAAGTCTCGAAATTTCGATTGATTTGGGGACATGTAGTAACCGGAATGGTGAATACCGTTAACCGACATGTCGGCGAGAGTACTCCATCTATTAGGCCAAAGCATGCTTCTCAAATTCAAAAGACTTTTCGACCACATTGGTTAGTCAAAGTTCCGTTTAGAAACCATCCAAGTTTAACCAAACCTATATTTTTCTATTATCAATCTTATGCGATGTAATCTTTCAAATTCAAATCTATTTTCGAGATTATTCCTCACACACACATTATACTAAATCTCCTAATACATTTATACGTTATGCACATGCATGATTTCAAAACGACACTCAATTTTATTTACATTCCTTGTAATACCAAAATGGAGAAATATCATCAAGATAAGAGTGATTTCCTTGCCTTGACGATTAACTCCGCTCATTTCTTTTCTTAAAACGACCTCACCAACGGGTTAGGGGTGTTTCCCTTATCTAGGTGATCGTTACCAAAATTTTCCTTCAAAAGGACTTTATTATGCAAACACGATCAAGTTTTATACCTAAATCGTTTATCGTTTGTCAAAATCCCTACTTATGCAAATTT
>JARYGA010036861.1:0-33860 GCA_030545235.1 Helianthus tuberosus | reverse complement strand
AATTGCGTATGCCTCCCGGCAGTTGAGAAAGCACGAGGAGAATTATACAACTCATGACTTAGAATTAGGAGCCGTAATTTTTGCCTTGAAAATTTGGAGACATTATCTGTATGGAAGTAAGTTTACTGTTTATACAGATTATAAAAGTTTAAAATATATATTTGGGCAGAAAGAGTTAAATATGAGGCAAAGAAGATGGATGGAAGTTCTAAGCGATTACGACTGTGATATCCAATATCACGAAGGAAAGGCAAACGTGCCTTAAGTCGTAAGTATCAGGAAAAACAAAAGCGAGTCTGTGCTCTTAGATTAAATCTACAAGTAGATTTAATGGAACAATTAAAGGAAGTTCAGGAAACAGCTATCAAGGACGATGCTGAAGGAATGAAAGGTTATATAAAAGAACTAGAGCAAGGAAATGATGGAATTTGGAGATTCCACAAGAAACGAATTTGGGTACCTAAGCAAGGAGAATTAAGAAATAAGATTTTAGAAGAAGCCCATAAATCTAGGTATACTATGCATCCAGGAAACAATAAGATGTACCAAGATTTAAGAAAGAACTTCTGGTGGATAGGAATGAAGAAAGATATAGCAAGATATGTTTCTAAGTGTCTTACTTGTTCACAAGTAAAGGCTGAACATCAGAAACCTTCAGGACTACTACAACAATTGGAAATGCCTGTATGGAAATGAGAACTTATAACAATGGATTTTGTTACTAAGTTACCCAAAACCAGAAAAGGTAATGATGCGATTTGGGTAATTGTGGATCGGTTAACCAAATCAGCTCATTTTCTACCAATGAAGGAAACTTTTAGCATGGAAAGGCTAGCTAAGTTATACGTAGACAAAATAGTATCTTTACATGGAGTCCCACTCTCCATTGTATCAGATAGAGATAGTCGTTTCACTTCTCAGTTCTGGAAAAGTTTCCAGCAAGCTATGGGAACTCGACTAAACCTAAGCACAGCATATCATCCACAAACAGACGGACAAAGTGAAAGGACGATCCAAACTCTAGAAGACATGCTTCGAGCATGTGTAATAGATTTTGGTGGAAACTGGGATGATCATTTACCATTAATTGAATTCTCCTATAACAATAGTTATCATTCAAGCATTGAAACTGCTCCATTTGAAGCACTATATGGACGTAAGTGCAGAACTCCAGTTTGTTGGGCAGAAATAGGAGAAAGTCAATTATCAGGTCCAGAAATTGTGCAAGAAACTACTGACAAGATAACTCAAATCAAGGAAAGACTGAAAACAGCTCGAGATCGTCAAAAGAGTTATGCAGATAATCGCCGCAAGCCGTTAGAATTTCAGGTCGGAGATAAAGTACTATTAAAAGTTTCTCCTTGGAAAGGAGTTGTTCGATTCGGTAAGAAAGGAAAGCTAAGTCCCAGGTATGTAGGACCATTTTCAGTAATCCAACGTATAGGACCAGTTGCTTATCGTTTACAACTACCAGAAGAATTAGCTGGAGTACATGATGTATATCATGTATCCAATCTTAAGAAATGTTTATCAGATGAATCACTGGTAGTACCTCTTCAAGATATAGATGTAAACGAAAAGCTAAAATTTGTTGAGAAACCTCTTCAAATTGAGGATCGAAAGATTAAGTTTCTCAAACATAAACGACTAGTATTAGTCAAAGTTAGATGGGATTCGAATAGAGGACCCGAATACACTTGGGAGCTGGAATCAGAAATGAAGAGAAAGTATCCTCATTTATTCCAGTAAATCTCGAGGACGAGATTTTTATTAAGGTAGGGAGAATGTAATAACTCTCATCAAAAGTCATATTTATTAAATTAATTTGACCAATAGGAAACCCTAATTGAGACACCCGAGTGATTCTGAACAAACCCTAAAAATTTCAGAACAATCAGAATCAGGATCAGGGCCCCTAAAACTCGGGGGGGTAAAACCTAGATAACGATTATCTAATTTACTCGCTGTCAAAATTTTAAATTCAGAAACTGTCAACTCAGCATAGCTAGTCCCAACCGTGGCTACTCTATGAAAAATAGGCAACCCTTATGGACCGTAAGGGTTATTTGTTACGGTCCGTAAGGGGTGGTAAATTTCGGGTATAAATAGCAGACATTGGTACTTGAAATTTGGCGTATGTTCGACGAAGAAATTCGTTTCGTAGACTGAAATAAGTTCTATATACTACAATTAACACACACAGTGCACTAATCGACACCGCAATCAGGGTAATAACTCGATCGCTATTACGATTCAACGTCCGATCGATTCTAACTATCCAACGATTGTTTAAGTGCCGCTCAAACTGAGATTATACTTTGTTAATTCATCGTGATTTCGACTTGAATGTTTGAGTACTGCTCGAATTCGGACTATACTCTGTCATTCGTTGTTAATCCGCTGAATTGTTAAGTATTGCACTAATAAATCGTTGTGAGGGTTTAATCTCGTGAATTGTCGTAACTGCTGTATTAGTTACTAACCTGTTGTGTGTGCATTGTTATTTAAAGTAGGTTAATCAAGGCTAATCAGTAGGCTTATATTGTGCTTGTTAAATCTACAATGTGAGTCATTCTCTTTTTATCAAATTACTTTTGAAATCATGTTTATTTTCAAAGGTTATAATTACAGTGAATAAGTTTATGTAATCACCAAATTACAGCCGGTATATGGGGTATTGTGCACAGTATTACAGTTTTATCACTTTAGGTGGGCGAACCTAAATTTAGTGATATTCGTCATTCATTGGGGCAGCCAATGGTGATATGACCACAGTCACCGTAAAGATTCGAGTGACAAATACTGTGGGTAGTTGGTTTGATATCATAAACATTGTAATCTCTCTTAATACTGTGAATTATAACAAACGAGTCGTTTTAGTAAAAATGAATGATTCACTCAGTATTTCCCTGCTGACAAAACCTTTTTCAAACATGTTTCAGGTGATCTGTTGTGAGCACAGGAAAAGTGCCGTGGAGCACTATATGCTTAGAAAAGTGGCTCAATGTAAATAAATAAAGAAATATGTTTTAAGAAATAAAAGATTTCCCAGTGAAATCACTTATTTGTAAATTATGGGATTTATCCCTATATTATATATAAACGAGCAGTTTTATTATTAATCGATCCTGTTTAAAAAGACTTCCGCTGTCACTAAATTAGATACCATCGGATTTCCTGCCTCGGGACTCTGGACCGGGTCAAACCGGGGTCAAGGGCCGTGACAGCTTGCATCGGTGCTTCGAAGCACAAAGTCTCCGACTTTAAACTTGTACAGTTTAGCACGGGCATTGTAGTATTTCTCGATCTTCTTTTTGTACCGTGCTTCTTTAATTGCAGCAACGTTCCGACGTTCTTCCAGTAGATCAAGATTGGATCGAAGCTCCTGTTGGTTCTCATCCCAGTTTTTACACCTTTGATTAGGGAGCCCGATTTCAGTGGGGATCACGGCCTCGGTGCCGTACGTAAGACTAAACGGTGTTTCTCTGTTACTAGTCTTGTGCAGCGTTCGGTGGCCCACAATACGTTCAGTAGTTCGTCTGCCCACCATTTGCCTTCGTAACCAAGTCTTCTTTTTATTCCATCTACGATCCTTCGGTTTATCTGCTCGGCCTGCCCGTTCCCCTGTGGGTGAGCAACCGAGGAGAAGACTTGGTTAATCTTCAAGTTTTCGCACCAGCGCTTGCATGGATTCTCGGAAAATTGTTTTGCATTATCACTCACTATGTAGAGCGGAAGACCGAAACGACACACGATCTGCTCCCAAAAGAATCGCGTTACATTATAGCCGGAGATGACTGTAAATGGTCAGGCTTCCACCCACTTAGTGAAATAATCCACCGCCACTAGCAGGTATTGGGCACTTCCGCTCGATCGCGGGAAAGGTCCGACTATGTCAACGCCCCATTTCTGGAAGGGCCATGCGGGGGTTACCAGGATCATCTCATTCTTCGCTCGAAGGCTTACTGGTGCATGCTTTTGGAATTCGTCACATTGCTGGAGTTCTTTAACTGCACTCTCGTGTATCCTAGGCCAGTAATATCCTGCGTTTTTTACCTTCGTTACGATCATTTTTAGCCCGACGTGGATCCCGCAAATGCCATAATGTATTTCTCTGATGATATAGCTGGCCTGTTCTGGATCGAGGCATTTTAATAGCGGCCCAAGGAAAGTCTTTCCGTACAAACCCCCTTCCTGCATCTGATACTGAAGAGAGTTGATCTGGATTTTTCTAGCCTCTGCTTTATCAACTGGCAAAACATCGTGCACCAGGTAGTTGATTATGGGTGTCATCCATGTTTGTGATGGAGCTTCCACCTGCATGACATGAGGAGCGGCAATTGATGGTGTGGTTAACACTTCCACCCTTACTTCTTTGGCCAGATGACTGAACGATACAGATGACAATTTGCTCAATGCATCGGCCTTTTTATTTTTGCTGCGGGGGATGTGTTCGACCTTACATGAATCGAACAATGCCATAGCTTGCTTTACCTGTTCCAGATATTCGATCATGTTGGCTTCCCTTGCTTCATATTCTCCGTTCACCTGATTCGCTACCAGCAACGAATCCACATGGGCCACAACTTTTTTCGCTCCGACTTTGGCCGCTAATCGTAAACCAGCTAACAGGGCCTCATATTCAGCTTTGTTATTAGAACTCTTGAATTCTAATCAGAGCGCATACGTCATATCCGTGCCATCCGGATCGGTGAGAATCAAACCTGCTCCAGCCCCTTCGGCGCTCGAAGCCCCATCTGTATACAGAGACCAAGGCTTGTTTGGAGTTTGCTCCGCTTCTTCCACTTCTTTGTCCTCCGGCATTTCTACTAGAAAATCAGTTATCACCTGCCCTTTCAATGGGCCTTTAGTTCTGAAGGTGATGTTGAATGCGCCCAGCTCGATCGCCCATTTTGCCATGCGACCTGAAACTTCGGGTCGTCGGAGAATGTGTTGGATTTTTTTATTCGTTCTAACCTCAATTGGATGGGCTTGAAAATAGCGACGAAGCCTTCTTGAAGCGTGGACTAACGCCAAGGCTAGCTTTTCCAAATTTGAATATCTTGTTTCGTAATCTTTCAATGTTCGGCTTACGTAGTAGATGGGGATTTGTGCTCCGATCCGGTGGGCGACTAATACCGCGCTGATGGCACCACGTGATGCAGCTAAGTAGACTATTAATACTTCATCTTTTTCTGGTACGGTGAGGGTTGGTAATGTTCCCAGATAGACTTTGAGCTCTTTAAAGGCTCGTGCAGCTTCTTCGGTCCATTTAAACTCCGATCTGAAACTTTTTCTAAGCACGTCCATGAACGAGAGAGATCTGTCTACTGCTTTTGATAAGAATCGATGGAGGGCAGCCAGTCGCCCATATAAGGACTGAATTTCTTTAACTGACTTCGGAGGCTTCATGATGAGAACTGCATCGATCTTGTCAAGGTTGGCTCGCAAACCCTTTCATCCGACCATGACTCCCAAGAACTTTCCTTCTTCTACCCCGAACGTGCATTTTTTAGGATTTAACTTCATAATGATGCTTCGGAGTCGGGTGAATGTTTCAAGTATGTCTTTCAGCATGGCAGCTTCATCGTGACTCTTGATTACAATATCGTTGACATATACCTCTACATTCCGCTCGATCTGGTCTTTGAAAACTTTGCTCATTAGACGCTGATATGTAGCCCCGGCGTTTTTTAAACCGAAAGGCATCTTAGTAAAGCAATAAACTCCTTCATTAGTAACAAAGGCTGTCTTGTCCTCATCTTCGACTGCCATTTGTATCTGGTGGTATCCCTTATAAGCGTCTAGGAAACATTTCAGCCTGAACGTGGCGACAGAATCAATCTTCTCATCAATCTCCGGTAATGGAAAACAATCTTTTGGGCACGCATTATTTAGATCGGTGAAATCGATACACATTCTCCATGAGTTGTCCTTTTTTCGTACCATAACTGGGTTCGACACCCAGGTTTGGTACCGGACTTCTCGAATAATCCCAGCATCTAGGAGGCTCTTTACGTCTTTGGCAATTGCCTTGGCTCGGTCCGGTGCCATGTGCCTTTTTCTTTCTGCTATTGGCTTAATTGATTCTTTTACGTTCAGATGGTGCCGTGTCATAGACCTGGAAACCCCTTGCATATCGAAGTGCTTCCATGCAAAGACATCAATCGAGTTGCTCAACAATTCCCATAGAAGCTTATTCGTTCGTTTTGGGAGCTGAGCACCGATAGCCACTTGCTGTTCCGGGAAATCCGGGTTAATCGCCCAAAGTTCTGTAGGCACCTCAGATTTTTTGGAGCTTGTCTCTGCTGCATGCCTTACCTCTGTTACGAATGAATTTGATTCTGAAAAGATAGTGGCGACCCCTACTTCGGTGGGGAACTTTATGGCACCGTGTATCGTCGAACTAATTACTCTGAGAGCTCGTAACCCGGGACATCCGAGTATTATATTATGCGACGAGTGAGTACCCACAACCAAAATGGTTAATTGAACAGTTATGCTTTTGTCATTATCTTTGAATGTGGTCGGAAGGGTGATTTGCCCTATCGGACGAACCACCTCTCCTGAAAAACTTATTAGAGGGGTAGACACCTCGATCAACCTCTTTTTTGTTTGGGGGTTCAGCTGCTGAAAAAATTGTAAGGACATTATCTCAAAGGCGCTTCCTCCGTTGACATAGATTCGTCGAACCAACTGTCCTGCAATCACGGCCGATATTGTGATCGGTCCGTCTCGACATCTTCCGGATCGATCGGAGCAAAGTACGTTGGTTGGTGCATCCAAACTGCCATATGTTGGTTTGACCGCTTTACCCCCTTGGTTCGGTAGACCGAATCATATTGATTCCAGCCTCGGTGTTCGGATTATCAATCGTCGCTGCAGATTTCTTCCCATCCTTTACTTCTTTTACAAGATGGGGGAGTTTTTCAGATCGTACGGCCTTCTCGATCTCCTATTTTAGCACCCAACATTCGTCAGTCGTATGCCCCTTGTCTCGGTGATACTCACAATACTTCTTAGAATGCTTGTCCGAGGTAGGCCGTTGCTTCGAGGGTATAGGAAACCGAGTGGTTTCTGTACTAAGGAACTCGCTCGGCGATTTGGTTAGCTCGGAGAAGGTGTTGAAACGTACGTTTCCAGTTCGAAAGTTGTTTCGATCAGACTTCTGGTACGGCCCACAGTTTCTATTCCAATTGCTGCTTCTATCTTTTGGGGGCGATGCGTTCCGTCTCCACGATGCGGTACGGGCCTTTTCATTTTTGCCGCTGTTTCATTCGGTTGATCGCAAGCGCTTTTTCCTCGGACAAAGGCTCGGGCCCGTTCCATAAGTATCTCCATTGTTTTCGGAAGATCTTCGTGGAGCTTTTCTACGAGCTGATTGTTCCGGACTCCGTGACAAAATCCGGAAACACGGAGCTGATCGACCGCTCCACTTATCTGCATGCTCTCTCGATTGAAACGATCGATGAAATCTTCCACAGACTCTCCATCGCGGCATTTTATGTGGTGAACTTCAGTGATGTCCTTCTTGCAGCGACGCTGCTGATAGAAGTTTTGCAAAAACATACGCCGGAAATCTTCAAAATGATCAATCGATCCTTCTGGTAAACCGTCGAACCACACCCTTGCTGACCCAGTAAGAGTCTGAGCAAACATGTGACACCATGCTGGCATGGGCCATTGATCGACTTTAGCTGCTCCGGCGAATACAAACATATGATCGTCCGGGTTGGACGTGCCATCATAAAATTTTAACGTTGGGGGCATCTTCAATTTTGTCGGGAGCGGTGCATTAACAATCCTTAGCGTGAACTTAGACTGAGAAGTCATAGACGTACGATGATACGACATGATCAACTCCTGATCCTGAGGGTTTAGACCCATAGATCCCAGGTGAAATAGGTCATTGAGACCGTTATTTATCGGAGCATTTGTAAACGAGGAAAATTGTGCAACACATGTTATGGGAATGGAGATTATAGGACTTACCATAGATCCAGGGGTGAAAGCTCCGACGAAGACGGGATTAGCCCCTGGATAAACACTGCTGAACAAGTTTGTGCGGAGACTCTGCAACATTTCTTCTCGCTGTTGTTGCTGCTGTAGTTGCCATAGCAAGTCAGCATTCCGTAGGAGGAAAGCGTTGTCAAAACTAGGAAACGGCGTAGCGACTAGAGCGGTAACTGATAGTGTGGTAATAGAGCTTGCTATCACAGAACTTGTAGGTGGAGGTATTGTCGCTGATCCTGCTTGGATCGCTGTAGTGGCAATTGTTGTAGGGACAGCTGTGGATGCAACGTTTCATTCCCAGATGTCGTTATAAGACGGGAAAGTGTTTGTGGAGGCATCTGTTGTGGATTCCATAATCTCAAGTGATCAAAATTAACAGAATGAATTGTGTGAATTCGAGGGGATGGCACCACTGAAGACTCAAAACCAGTTGGTCCGACCTGGTCTGAGTAGAGCTTCAGATAACCTGTCAAGAACCTGCAAGATCACAAGGAAGAAACACACCGTTAGCCTCGTCACAGGGAGGGGGGCCTCTCTGTGACCAAGCTCGGGCGTGAGAATAAGTATTTGTGAGAAGGAAAAAGGTCAGGAAGAGAGAGAGAGGAGAGTTTAGAGAGAGAAAGTAGCGATTACCCCTTGCTGGAAATCTTGGCGGGGTATTTATAGTTTTTGGGTATGCTGATGTGGCGAGTTAGTGAGGGTCGGACCAGTAATTTTCATGGCGGTTAAAGCTGTGGGTCCCAGTTAGTTATGGCGTATCAATGTGTTTAGCCATTCTGTCTACAGCACCGGGTGCGATCTGACCCTTTAAGTGATGAGGTTCGGTTCTATGTTTGTTGGTCATTCGGTCCGACCAAGGACGTATCCTCATCACCAATAGAATTGGTTAATGGTATTATAAATGAAAATTTGATTTCTAAAAGATGAGATGTTGCAAGTTTTTTTATTGAACGGCTAATTATATTATTCATCACCCATCAATATAATACACCTGCACCATCCAGCAAATAGCTAGATGGCAGCCATACAACGGAATACCATTCCCTAAACATTCTACTACATCACCTACTAAATCCCTAAACTGAAGTCATCCATGCGCCCCATTCAAACTTATTTCTTTTACCCCTATTCTTCACCCACGTAAAGGACATGGCTTTATTTTCCCCCAAAATCTTGTCGATGTGCACCCGTTCCGTGATTTTCATATGCACCAGCAGGTTGCCAGCACCACGACCTCGATTGCATGTTGCCTTAATCCTTTCGTGTCACACCCCAACGGATGGCGGAAACATCGAAGTGAGACGAACGGAATTGCTCATTGCATCATAACACTATTGTGACAATATTTAATTCAAAACCAATTTCCTTCATAGATAATAATTGTCAAGTACATCAAAAGAAAACAAAATACAACATTGGAAATTCAAAGTAAAACAAAGTTTAATCAAAATATGATAACAAATTTAGTATTTCGATATGCGTTTCTAAAGTCGTCCCTACTAGATTTCATTAAGATCATCATCATCAACCTGCAACATGTTTAAAAGTATAGATCAACACACGAGGCATTTGCGAGTACGCAAGTTTAATACGTAGCATAAGTATAAAAAGAATTAAACAAATCCACATGGCAAACTAAGTTATCAAGATTAACATACAAACTGGCATGTGAATATTCAAGTCAATCCTCTGATTACCCCATATAAGGCATTTAACATGACCATAAGTTTACGGACGGTGCGTTACTCCTATGGCGTTATACATGTTAACGGGAGGCTTGTATGAAGTTAATGACAAGTTATCACACAAAAAAATCATCCAGAATAACGAATCAAGTATAATGTATGCATGCATGTATTGGATTGTTGTGTTTGCATAAAGTATGATTGTGATTTTGATAGATTAAGCATATTGCACCCAAAAGTGTAAACAGGGCCGGCTCTGGGCCCAGCAAACCCGTGCTGACGCCTGTGGCCCAAAATTTCAAAGGGCCCAAAAAGTCTTTATAAGCTTGTATATATTTATTAAATTATATATTTAGTATATTCATCCATTTATTATGTAAACAAATATTGGTGGTGTAGTGGTAAGAACCATCTCAAAATATTGTAAAGGTCCCAAGTTCAAGTCTTTTCTCCATCACTAAGTTTTTATTTTTGTAATTCATTTACCCTTAATCATAATTTTGGGCCAAATTCTTTTCGTCGCCCGAGGCCTAAAATTTTTCAAGAGTTTTCGGGGACGGATCTGAGTGTAAAAGCATAAAAAGGGTTTTCGAGTGTACTTACGGTTTTGCAAAGCTTTCATTTGAATCCCGTGAAGAGTTTGTGAGTTGTAGGATGGAAAACCGAGGTCACCCTACATGGGGTAAACGAAGGTGTGTAAGTAACGGAATTAAGATGGAAGATTCAGATTGGAATTTAAAGTACAAAAAGTATATATGTATAAAAGTATTATCTAGCCTAAGTACTTGTTTTTGACACTATGTTGTATGTGATTTCATGGGTCCTAGTTTGCCCATTAGAATCATCAATGAGAGACTTAGATTTATAGATAAAGTGGCCTAAGTTTATGACGAATAA
Organism: Helianthus tuberosus; assembly: GCA_030545235.1. NCBI lineage: Eukaryota > Viridiplantae > Streptophyta > Magnoliopsida > Asterales > Asteraceae > Helianthus > Helianthus tuberosus. Next base: position 23,265 of record JARYGA010036861.1, on the reverse strand, counting down.
TCATGACCCAATTATCAACATAAATTCATCCATGTTCATATTTATATATATATATATATATATATATATATATATATATATAGTTATAATATTAACCTAAGCTAAGTCCATCATAAGTATCATAGATTATCATGTAAGTCAAACATGGAGGATTAACCTTTTTGTATGATTCACCACTACACAAATCATCACATGGATGATTCGGAGGGTCACGAATAACAAGAAATAAAACTAACTAATACATGCTTAAGTAGCCAAGTAAATCCTAACCCGGGTGAACCACCACGACATGGAAAGAGTTAACTAAGTGTCGGAGGCTAGGCGGGGTTATGTTACTTTGATACTAGGAAACCACCTGAGTATTCATACACAAGGTTCACAAGTGAGGTAGTGGAACTATATTGGAAAGCCAAAGCTCCCACGGTTCATACTTTTACAAGTCACAAGTTCAACCATATAGAAGATGGTGAATCGTGATTGTTTTCAACACTTGGATTATACTATGTATGAACTTAAAGTAAAGAGTTTTGAACTCATAACTTGGTGGAAATCAACCTCAACACAAACCTACAACTATAGGCTAAGTTGTGAGCTTGGTGGGTACAAGATTTCACCAAGTTTTAGCAAAGAAATTGAAGTTACATAAACATGAACAAAAACAGAAAATAAACATCACTTCGGACCTCAAATATGGTGAGGTTTCACCTTAGTTTGCCATGGCAAACTTGTGAAAACCTTCCTAGATGTTATCCAAGTAAGACAGAAGAAAAAACAAGAAAGAATGAGTGAAGAAGTGAGCTAGAACTCACTTTAAAGACTTGAAAGTTTTCTGCTCAAAATCAGAAATGTGAACATGATTTAGTAACATACTTACGTTGTGCATAAACGAGTAAAAAGATTAAAGGATCTTACCAACTCCGCCTTCAACATAGATCAGGACATCCAAGCTACCCGGCTTCCAACGATCTATCATGTAACACCCCGTGTTTCAAAAGTCAAAGTCAAGATTGAAGTCAAAGGGAGACAAGATTGCTAATTGCGATCTGTCACTCCTTGCTCAGTTCCTGTTTTGACTTCTTTGACTTGTAGATAGTCTTTTTATGCTTTTACGTTAGTCTTTTTATGCTTTTACGTTGGTTGTGTTATGTGGAGTATTTGTTAATAACCGAGGTTAAATCGCTATTTATCGATATTTATCGCATGTCTTATCGCTTTATCGCTTATCGCAATCGCACTCTCAACTCGAATTACGCGTCTGGTTATGGTTCTTATGTGTGTGTGCCCTTTATTTGTTACTTGTGCATGTTATTTATGTTTTATGATGTGATGATTAATCGAAACACAATCGCAACTCAATCGCAATCGAATCGCAAATGCTAAACGCAAGTCAAATAGGATGATTGTATGTTGATATAGTAGTTAGGATTAAAAGTAATTTGAATAAGGAACTCTATCACATCGCAACGCTCAACACTCGAATCGAAACTGCAAAACTCCTCGCGCCGAGCACTCATATCGAGTGGCCCGCCGACCGAGCTGCCACTCGATCGAGCTGCCACCCGATCGAGCTGCCACCCAATCGAGTTGCCACTCGATCGAGTTGCCATCCGATCGGGCTGCCACTCGATCGACCAGCCACTTACTCCCCTTTCCTTATATGGAAACCCTATAAAAACCCCCATATGTCAACATCACTTGATGTTGACAGCTCTCTCCCTCTCCACTCGCTCCAGCCGCTATTTCTTCAGATTTCTCGCGATTCTTGTAAGTTTTCCACCTAAACCTTGTACTTTCTTAATCTACACGCACTCCTACACCTTTCTATCTTTTGAATCTTAACTTTTAACCATGAAATCACTAGATTTGAGGTTTTTTAGGATGATGTCATCATGGTGTTCATAAGAACTTCATGTTTTGCCTTCAATCCTTCAAAAACAACTTAGATCTGAACGATTTCCACACAAATAAGCAAGGATCTTTCATAGACCTGAACATATTCATGATGAAAAGGATTGAAAGATGGTTTTTCAATCTTCTTTCAACTCTTTTACACTCAATGCACTCAAAACCGATGGAATCTGAGCTTGTTCTAATCTTCTACTCTTTCTTGTGGATGTGTTGGTTCAAGATCTGGATTCTATCCACGAGGATATTGATTTCAGGTTAAACATGAAACACGTCTTCAAATAGTATCAAGAAAACTTCAAACTATCAAAACAACCAAGGAAGAAGACGATCAGGTCAACTGGGACGGATTGTCGTCCGATCGGATTGCCGTCCGATCAGATTGCCACCCGACCGGACTTCCACCCGATCGGACTGCACCTTGGGTCCCACACGTAACTTTTTATTTCAACATTTGAGGTTTTGAACATTGAACAGATTGTCGTCCGATCGGATTGCCACCCGATCGGATTACCACCCGACCATGTGATGTTTGACTTCAAACACTTAAACAATTTTTCAACATGTTCAATCCGAACGGATTGCCACCCGATCGGATAGCCATCCGATCGAGTGACCGTCCTGCGGTGAACTTGTTCTCAACCTGAGAAGCCTCGCCAATCGGATTGCTGTCCAATCGAATGGCCGTTAGATCGACCGACCTGAAAGGTAGAGATATTTCTCTGTTTTCAAAATGCTACAACGAAAACTTCAAAAGACAAGCCATCATACACAAACACATCCATCCCAAACGAGATGACAATCCAATCGAGTGGCCACCCGATCGAGCGACCACCCGAACGGATTGTCATCCGATCGACCGGCCACCCGATCGGATCGCCACCCGATCGGATTGCCGTCTGATCCACTGAAACTTTGCTTCCTTTTACGCGCCGCTTATCGTTCATGCTATCATTATGATCAGGCTAATCTTGCTATCTAGCGCTCCCTTCAATCCGTTATCGCTGTGAGTATACTCGAACCCTTTTTGCTTTACGCACTTTTGGGTGTTACATACGTTACTTATTCTAAATCACATCGAACAAACTACGCAATACTTTAACGCTAACCGTTACCGCATGTTATACGTGACTTAATGAATGCTTGTTTGTTATGTTTACACAAGGAATGTTGTCTACCTGCCTTAGCAACGATAGTACTATAGTTTGGACTCAGCACCTGTTCACTCAGGGGTTGTTAAAGACAATTTGTTACATAGCTCACAGTGGTGAGTGTGTATTACGAACTGCCTTGGGCAGTCAACCCGCAGTCATTGGTATCGGTAGGTTCATGTCGATAACTAATGTGCTTCATTTCACACTGTGTACGTGTTGGTTATGCGTAAACGAATTCGAACTCTATTATATCTATTAAACTTGTCTGCTTACCTTTACACTCTGTGTATTGACTTTTACTTTAACGTATGTGGCAGATGCTTAAGATGTTTATATGCTTGGCTTGCTGTGAAATCGAGGCTAGGAAAGGTCTAGAAACAAATAAATAAATCGTCTGTATTTGAAATCTGAGTTGTCGGAACAGAACAATTTGACTAGATTTTGTCTGTAATTATTAAATTACTTTTTATGTCATGGTATGGGACGTGATGCTTAAATAATTGGTAATTATAGTTATTATGGAAACTTCTGGACAATCTGTTTCGCTCTGTGCCACGCCCTGATGTTTCCGCCATCAGTTGGGGTGTGACAGGTTGGTATCAGAGCCATAACTATAGGGAATTAGGCAAGACTCGACCTAGTCCAGGTCGATGTCTTAGAAACGACCTAGTCTATAGTTAGGTACCAACAGACCGACTTGTGCACACCCTGTAGGGTTATGTACGAGCTTACTTGCTATTTCTCGCTATTCTCGCCTACACTACACCATCACTGCACTCTAGTTTTTGAACGAGCAATCTGGTCGAGATTAGGTGTGAAAACCGCAAACTCTCGACTAAATTGCTTGTTCGACCCGCATTTTATCTACAAACAGGAGAATTTGCGCCGAATCAGGAGGGAAATCCATACTTTGATGCATAATTTCTCCTTATTTTATCAAAAACAGGAACGAAGTCGTTAAGTCAGGGGTGAAACCCAAACCTCGATGACTTGTTCCGATCTCTATTTTGTTTTAAAAAACTCTCACCAAAGTCTCGACGGACTCCAACGACTTAAAGTCACGCTGAAACTGGAAGGATGCGTGCCATTCGCCTAGATTCGAGGCGAGAGCACAGTCCCGAAGGCCAAGTGTGTACCAAAATTCCTTGTGAATAATCGAACCACTTTGGATAGTCGACGTCTAAATAGCCGCAGACAACCTATTCTCGATTTTTATGTGTTTCGATTCTGAGCTCGCTACTGCGACTCTGATATATGTCGTTTTATGTGGATTTTATGTGCTTTATGTGATTTTATCTGTTTATGTGATTTATTCGCTTTTCTCTTTAATCGACACACACGACTCGCACTGCACTTCTACCTCAAACTGCTAACAAATCGCTACTACATGAGGAACGACTTTATGCCATGTTACGTGCTATATTATTCGCTTATGCTGTGCTACTCACTATGTTATTTGTGATCGCTATTCTCGAACGCTCGCGGACTTTGAATGATAGGTTTCCGTATTCTGACTGCCTCTTGTGCTTATGTGCTTCTGTGATTCTGGGCCTTACGTGCTTATGTACTTCTGTGCTTATGTGAATCTGTGATTATGTGCCTACGTGTTTACATGATCGTACTCCTGAGCTTTAGTAGTATTAGACGTGTGAGGTGAGATTCGATTATATTGTGTCTGAGTCCCATGACGATGTCTGTTGCAGACAATGTCGTCATCTGGACCCTCATCTGGACCCCGTCACCCACGAGTTACTCGTCAAGAACAGAGAGACAAACGCCTTGCTGCTCTCGTCGCTAAGCAAGTAGAAAAGGTGGTTCCTCAGATCGTGAGTGAGCTATACGAGAATGTGAGCAAATCGTCTGAAGAGTCCAGGACCAAAGCTCCTAAAGCTACTCCCAAAGCTGCTTTTAGCTTCAAACAGTTCAAAGCTTGTGGACCGAAAGAGTTCACTGGCGAAGATAGCCCTACGGCTTTGTTTCAATGGTTCGACTCAATCGGAGTCACCCTGCGTCAGAGTGGATGTACTGACAATCTCCGCACTCTGAATGCTATAGGCGTCTTCCAGTCCCTCGCCTTAGACTGGTGGACAGCCGAGAGGAACAAACGCGGAAACGACGCAGCTTATGGTCTGTCGTGGGATGAGTTAAAGAACGTTATGCTAGAAGAGTTATGCCCTCCCCATGAGCGCCAAAAGTTGGAGGACGAATTCTGGCATCTGAAGCAGAAGGATGGTGACAACGCTGCTTTAACTGCTCGCTTTAAGCAGCTCAGTATTATCTGTCCTGGTCAAGTGAAGACTGCCGACATGACAATCAAGAAGTACATCTGCGCTCTGTCGGATTGTGTTGCAGATTTTGTGCATGCTTCAAAGCCAGCAACAATCAAGGAGACTTACCTGCTTGCCGCTGAGATCAACGACAAGTGAGTCAAAGCTGGCTACTGGGATAAAGCCACCAAGAACCTGCACCAAGCTACCACCACACCAACCGCTGAACCCGTCGCCGCTCCTCAATTATCGAAGTCCTCTCATCGTAAGAGGAAGAACAACAACAGCAACTCCAGTAACAAGAACTGTGTTGTCACTACTACTGCTGCCCCACTGCAAGCCGTACCGGCTCAGCAGCAACCTCAGCACCGATCAGCTCCAGCACCAATTACCTATGCACCGCCTGCAAAGCGTGCATACACTGGTCCTCACCCTGCTTGCCCAACATGTACTTATCATCATCCAGTGGGTATTGCATGCAGATTTTGTGTACATTGCAACATGTACGGCCACTTTACCGCCAACTGTCGTACTGGTCCCCGACAAGCACCAGCCCAAGCTACTGCTCATCAAGCTCTACTTCCAGCTCCTCAAGACCAACAAGCGGCTCAGGAACCCGCGATCAACGCCAGCGTCTGCTTCGCATGTGGTGTTCCCAACCACTTCGCGAACATGTGCCCGAATAGGGTTGTGAAACAAGAGGCCCAGCAACAGCAGCAGCCTCAGCAACAGCAGCAGCAACAGCCTCAACAGCAACAGCAACAAGTTGCCCGCGCCCGAACTTTCAACATCAATGCGCGCCAAGCCCAGGCTGACAACAATTTGGTTAATGGTATGTTTCTCGTGAATGGTATTTATGCTTCATGTTTATTTGATACTGGAGCCGATAACTGTTTTGTGTCCTTTGAATTCGAGAAGCTCCTTGATCGTAAGCGCTCCAATCTCCCTTCGACGTTCGATGTCGAAGTTGCCACGGGAAGAACCGTCGCCGTCAATTCTGTTCTTTGTGATTGTACTCTTGAACTAACAATCACATCTTTTCTTTCGATCTCATTCCGATGCAGCTCAGAAGTTTTGACATCATAGTAGGCATGGACTTTCTTCGTGAGAACCATGCTGAAGTTGTGTGCTTTGATAAGATGATTCGATTCTCTCTCGCGAATGGTGATGTATTATGTGTTTATGGTGAAACTCCCTTGAAAGGTCTTAAACTCGTGTCATGTGTCCAAGCTAGCAAGTATCTCTGCAAGGAATACAGAGCTTTATTGGCTAAAATCATAGTAGCGGAGAAGGAAAAGAAAGGAAAGACGGAAGTAAAAGACGTTCCTGTGGTTCTTGAATTTTCTAATATGTTTCCTGATGATCTTCCCGGTCTACCGCCAAGTCGTGATATCGACTTTCGTATCGACCTCATTCCTGGAGCAAACCCTATTGCTAGAGCTCCTTATCGACTCGCTCCGTCCGAAATGCGTGAACTCTCGAGTCAGCTCTAGAAATTGCTTGATAAAGGCTTCATTCGCCTAAGCACCTCTCCATGGGGTGCACCAGTCCTTTTTGTCAAAAAGAAGGCTGGGTCGTTCAGGATGTGCATCGACTATCGGGAATTGAATAAGTTGACAATCAAGAATCGCTATCCCCTGCCTCGCATCGATGATTTGTTTGACCAGCTACAAGGTGCTACGTGTTTCTCGAAGATCGATCTACGCTTAGGATATCACCAACTACGCATTCAAGAGGAGGATATACCCAAAACCGCTTTTCGCACTCGATACAGCCATTATGAGTTCGTTGTTATGCCTTTTAGTCTAGCCAACGCACCCGCGGTTTTCATGGATCTGATGAATCGGGTGTGTAAACCATTTTGTTAGTGCACTATGTCTATTGACTTCGTCTTGTATCGAGTCTAGGATTTGAATTGTTAGATTAGATCTTGTTATACGAGAGTATAGGAGATTTTAGAGTATGTTTAAGGTAATTTAGCTTGAAAGTGGTGATTTACCTTGAAAGTGTCACATGACAGTTTCAAGCTAAATCAACATGTTGATTTCCCTTGAAAGTGGCATGTGTCATTTCAAGCTAAATCAACATCTCTATAAATAGCATTCAAGCTAAATCATTTGTAACTTTTGCCATTTTAGAGAGTTTGGAGCTTGGTGCTTAGAGAGAGAAAGTAGAGAGAGAAAGTGCTCTAGGTGATTCATGGTTCTTGTACGTTATCATATTTTATCAAAGAATCACGTTTATATTACATCTCGTGTGTTTCGGTCTCGATCGTTCACGGATTCCGCACGTCGAACGGTCGGTTCGCAATCGTTTCGGAGTTAAAACCGGTCCTACAAGTGGTATCAGAGCAGGAGCTCGATTGCACTGATCTATCACACGATTTCGCACAGGATTACATCGATTACAGATCTGCATATCATAGATTTCTTCTTATTCTACTTATTCTTTACGTTTTCTACAGTTTTTCGACAAATTGAACGGAATTTTAAGGTCCGAATCGGCTGATTTTTTAGTATAGTGTGCGAAAACAGTTGATCTACAATCCTACCAAGTTTCAGATTCAAACTCTTAGTCGTTTAGGAGAAATTCGATTTTTTGTGTCTGATTTCGTTGGATCAGCAAGATTTCGCTTGAATCTGTTGAATTTCGCTTGAAAATTCAAGCGAAATCCTTATAAGTGAGATTTCGCTTGAGATATCAGTTTAGTTTCGCTTGAAAATCACTTGGAACTCAGAGATTTCGCTTGAAACTCATCATCGATTTCGCTTGAAAGATAACAGTTGAGATTTCGCTTGAAACTCATCATCGATTTGTGTTAAAAGTAAAAAGAGATTGTCGGTTTGCATGTGAAATAGTATTGTTTCTATCGAAGATCAGAATTCATGAGAACACATTAATCGATTTGACCGAATCCATGTGACTTGAAATTATCGGATATCACGTGAACAAGTGTCGGATAAGTGATTTTGTCGAAATACAAATTAATTGACTGTTTGTCTTGAACCAACAGTTCCGTGTGACTTCAATTTTCGGCTCAATCACTAGTTTTGAGTGTTATATTTTGTCAGCTAAATAATTGTAAGGTTCAATCATATGTTGTTGAATATCAAACTTGTCAGCCATAAGAATCTTTTGGTTAAATATCTAAAAGTTTGAAAGTCAATGTTGTAAGACATTTATTGCATAATAACGTGAATTGTTGAGTTGACAGATTGCATGTGAATTCATTTTGGAAAACCAAGGTTTATCATTAAGATCAAAGAGTCATCAAGTCACCCATTTGGACAACATATTTGTCGATTAGTGATATCCAAATTGAACTAGGTTCGCATAAGTTTTTGGACTTGATCTCAGTTCGTTTGGGATTTGAATAAATCAGGTGGTTTGAAATTGATCCGGGTCATAGCAGTCTGCACAGTTTGATAACTTGAACCTCAGTTCGCACAAGATATTCACCAGTTCGAGTATCAGTTTGATTCAGTTGTTTGATATTTTTAAACTGATAGTTTGTTTGTTTGATCTAGGTAATTGAAGATGTCAAACAACGGTGAAGAGTTCTACAATACTTTCTACAACGCATTCACTTCCGAATCATCAGATAGAAGATCTGAGATGAAAGAATATTCAAGAGAGATTTCGGAGAATTTGAAGTTTGAGAACATGTACGGAAGCCAACAGAAGCCACCAAAGCTAATGAAAGTGGAAGATTATCACTGGTGGAAAAACAGATTTGAGGGTTGGGTAAAAGCTTTCGCTACTGAAAGCTGGTTAAAACTGACAGATGGATACAATAAACCTGTAAAAGAGGGAGGAGAGTTAATAGATCCAAAAGATTTTACAGAAAAAGATATAAAAAATGTTGTGGCTGAATATAGAATGATAACATTGATCAAATAGTCAGTAAGAGAGGATATTATTTCATTGCTCGAACAAGAAAAGACTTCAAAGAGTTTGTGGGAAGCATTAGAGAGAAAATGTGTAGGAAGTAATGAAATTGTCAAAAACAAAAAGAAATTGTTGCGTAAAGAGTTTGATTTATTCAGTTGTATGAAAAATGAGTCTGTTTGTAAAATGATTGAGAGATTCGGACATCTGAAAATGGAGCTGATTAGACACCAAATCTTACCTTCTGAAGAGGAGCTGGTGGATAAATTGTTTGATTCATTGCCAAATGATCAAGAGTGGCAATATTTCGCTCTAATGTTGAAAAACACAATTAAGCTTGAAGATTTAAAAGTGGATTTGCTGATTGAAAGATTTGAAAGCCATGAGTTGGAGATAAAGAGATCTAAAGTCAACAATCCAGCTTATCAGCAGAATGTGGAGCTTTACTACAGAGGAAATATACCGCAGGCTGGATCTCCAAGAACAGCATTTTCTGCAGAAAGTTCAAATTCAGTGAACAATGAAAGTCTTCACAGTGGTTTTCACAGTGGATCTTCTTCAAACACTTCAAGTCAATCTGTTTCAAAGAATTTGTTCCAGTGTAATATCGCAGTGGATTTGAAGAATGGGCAGAATTTCAGCGAAGAGTCGGCAAAACAACAGATGGTTTTCTTGGCATCTGTACTTGAATCGTATGAAAGCCTCGTTGCAGGGAAGATTGGCAATACCAATTTGACAAAAGAAGATTATGATCAATTAGACCCCGAGGAGATGGAACTAATGGATAAAAGATGGTGCATGGCCAGTGCGGTTCGTCGGGCACAGCGGTTCATGGAGATCACGGGGAGAAAGTCAATTGGTGGACCATCTACTAAACTAGGATTTGATAAATCTAAGGTCACATGCTTCAAATGCAAACAAAGAGGTCACTTTAAGCGCGAGTGTAGAAATGCGTATGCTGCTGATGATTCTGAAAATCCATTCAACGAAGATTATTACAAGAAAGCGATTTATCATCAGAATAAGTCTGAACCACCAAGATTGAAGCAACCAGAAGAAAGATCAAGGGCTCTTGCAGTTATATATGACGATGAAGGTTACGACTGGAGTCAAGTTTGCCCTGAAGAAGATGCAGTTGGATATGCATTTGTTGCAAATGATGATCATGATACTTGGTGGAGAAGAGACAGTGCGAGATGGGAGATTGGCAAATTGTATGAACCATTTAAGGAAGCACAAAGAGCCAAGAGATGGAATGAAGAACTAGAGTGTTACATGGATCCACAGGGTAATCCAGTAGTTGATCCATCAAAAGTGGATTTTGATGCTGTAACCAATGTGTTTCCAAGTGAGGGCACGTTCAACACAAGAAGGCTTTCTGATAAAAGTTATTTGCCGAATTTGATGAACAAGTTAAAAGAAGTTTTTGAAGCAAGTTTACCGAAGGTGGTAGAACTGAAGAAAAGAAAAGAAGAAGAATTGAAGAAGATGATTGAAGAAGTGAAGACTGTTGCAAAGCTTGCTAGAGAGGAACAGAGAGCTGAAGAAGTGCAGAAGAATGAAGAAGCTCAGAAAGAGGAGAACAAAGAGCAAGATCAGAAAGTTGAGTCAGAAGAACTGGTGTTGAATGAGACTGAGGTTAGAAAATCTTCTGATCTATCGAATGTTGAAATGGTTGATGAAAAAGAAAACAAGTACAGGAATTGCATAGAAATGTGCAAAGCCTGTACTGAAAAAGATGACATCATAAAAACAAAAGATAATGAATTAAGCAAACTTGAAAATGGTTTCACAATAAAATGTAAAGATATGATTGAAAAAGAAGAAATTTTGAAACTAAAAGTTGAAAATTTGACACAGAAATGTCAAGGTCTTGAAAAAGATAATGATGTTTATCGACAACTGTGTTCTACAAAATGTGTCGATTGTGTTGAAAAAGAATCTAAATTTCAAGATTTACAAAAACAGTATGATTCTTTAAAGTGGTCAAGTCAGAGAGTACAAGAAGCTTATGATACTTTGAAAAGCCAAGTCAAAAGTTTTGATCAAAGATTGTCAGAAACTTTAGTCACTAAAGAAATGTATGAAAGAAAGTTTAAAGAAAGCAAATTGAATTGAACAAATGTGTTGATGAAATTGCTAATCTTAAACAAGTCTTGGCTGAAAAAGAAAAGGTTGTAACCAAACTTCAAAGTTATCATAATTCTTCGTACATTCTCGAACGCATTTTCAACATCACACCAGATGACAAAGATACTGAATATTGTAAAAAGGGTATTGGTTCAGAATTTCATCAGGTACCACCACCATTGAGAAACAATTATACTTTTTATGATGAGGAAAAGGTGGCAAAGGGTTTGAACATAGCTGACCAGTTACCTGAAAGTATCGATGTGACTTACTCCAAATCTGATGATGCTAATGATTCAGAGGTGGTAAGTAAGGTTGCTGAAAGTGTTTTGAAAGATGAGTCTACAAAAGGTAAGTCTGAATCACAGGATGAAGATGAAGGAAATCTTTATGATGGTTATCTGAAACACACAAAATCCGAGAAAAATTTGAATGATGATTCAAAAGGATTGGTTTATACCATGATTGGATCGGACAAATTATTCTTAGATGTTGTATTCCCGATTCAGAATGTGATTTCAGAGAAGGTTGATAAAGTTTTCAAAATGGTTGAGATTGAGAAGTCTGAGATTCCAAAGTTTGCTGGTAAAGGTCATAAATCTTTTTATAACAAACCTGGTTTTAAGAAGAAAAACATGAAGGCTGGTTTGGGTTATAAAAAGAAACGGAATTGGAATCAAAGTAAAATACCAAATTTGCAACAAAAGATGAATTTTGTTCAAGGGAAAAGCTTGAAAGAAGAGGAAAAACTCAAACTTGGACAACAGTCTAATGAGGAGTTTGATGCTATGAAAAAGAAACAACAACAGGCCAAGGATGTTTCAAAGAAAGTGTGTTTTAAATGTGATCAAATTGGACATGTTGCACGAAAGTGTCCAAATCCAAAGCCTGTTGATGTTGAAAAACAGAAATCTGAGGATGTGAAACCAAGGACAACCAGATTTGATTCGAAACAAACTTGGAGGTACAATACAAACAAGTTTGCTTCAAATCAAAATTGGAAATCAAACCTGAAAAGGTTCGATTCAAGACAGACCTGGAATTCTCACACACCCAGATTCAGAACAACACAGAGTTGGAGAACATCTGTTGATATGACAAAACCTCAAAAGTTTTGGAAACCTAAAAATGTTGTTCAAAATCAAAAGGTTCAAAAAGAGACAATTTTTTACAAAAGAGGTACTCCGGAAGGTCAAATGTGGAGTGCTAAGAAACAAGTGACGTTGGAAAAAGATGAGAAAGTTAAAGTCAATGCTGAAAAAGTTTTAAATGACAAAGAGTTTCCGAAATTAAATGAACATTATTGTGTTGAAATGCCTAAGGTCCAACAGACCTGGGCTAAATTGTTCAAATGATTGATAAAGTTTGAAATGTGCAGGTGCTCAACGAAGCTGAAGATTGTGAGAATGGTAGTAGGAGCAGCCTGGCACAGGAAGAGGTTACAGGACCCTGGTTTGGTTGAACAGGGAGTTTAGTTTGAGTGTTGTTTGTACATAAATAAACGATATTTTCAAAACCCTAAAAAATTGAAAAAAATTAAAAACCAAAAATATGTTTTTAGTTTGTTAAAATTTGAAAAACCAAAAATATGTTTGTTTTTAATTTTGTTTGAATGTATGTTGATTGAATACGCCGAAACCCTCACGGCTGAACAAACATGATTACTTTCATCAGATTGAAAAACGGTTTTCAAACTGTTAAGATCAATGGGTTGTAAATCATGGGGGTATGTTATAATTTCTGCTTCGCATGCGTATATTTTCTGCTAACCAGAGCACTTTAAGCAGAAAATGGATGGCGAGACAAAGCTATCAGTATTGGTTGTCAAATTTTCTTTAAATGGTTTTGCATTTTAGGGGGAGAAAATATTGTTAGAAAATCCAAAAACATTTGAAAATTTGAAAAAGCCAAAAACATGATAAAATTTAAAAATTGAGTTTTTGCGTAAAAAGAGGAAATGGTAGTACATCAGTAGACAGTTACAGTACGCTAAAGAATTGGAAAGTTTAAATGTGTTAAACGATCTCACCGTGGATGTGTCGGTAGATTTTTATACATTTAGTAAACTTTTTCGGGATATAAACATAAATTCAAACTTGCTTATTTCGTGGGGAACACTACTTGGATATATAGGTAACCCCTGAAATCTCGTTTGAAAGGTCTTGTATTCTGATATACTAGGTTTTTATACTCAGTGATATCTGGGGTATTATTCCGGGACTTCTGCTAAACGGTAGTTCTGACCTAGTCCTCGAATAATACTTTCTGCAATGCTTGAATCATAGCATCACCCTTAGCATATATGATAAGACAATAAAATTGCTTAGCAATGCTGTTGTAAAAAAAGATCCTCTAAAGGGGACACACACAAGTTGAGTCATGATCTCTCTGCTGAACGGTAGTTCTGACCTGAGCTCTCATGATTCTTCATAAATTATTAACCCCTTACAGATATCATTTGTATTATAATTACCTGTAAGACTGAATATTGGGATCGGGATACGGGAGTATATTCAAGAGGTGGGATACATGAATGAGTTTAAGTTCTTAAAATACATAATTCGTATCCTGATTAAGTTGAAATGTGTGTGAAAATTTAAGTGGACCAGTATATCGACAATCTAAGTGAATTGTTTAATTCTTACTGTGTAACTAAGCTCAATGGTACTTGTAACTTGTCATAAACTGATATGATCCTCTGATGCATACTCAAACAAAAATATTGTCTGTAAATATGTTTGTACATATTTCATTATTGCTTTATATTTTCAGAAAATACAAAAAGATTTTGATTCTGCTTTATTTTCGACAACCGATGTCTGAGTGCTGAGTTTCAAAATCTAAGTAAGCTGATTGTGTTTCTGAAAATAAAACAAGTTCATTAATTTGAAACTTGAATTAAAAATCAAAAATCAAAAACAGTTTGTGATATCTCCAAGGTCATTAATTTGGACTTGGATGATTAACTGTGAGGTTTTGGATGCTTATATTGTTATAGAGCTAGTTTCCGATACGATTCGATGAAACTGCAAAATTCATGAGAAATGATTTTGAGGAGATTGAATTGTCAGATTACGATATCTGGAAGTTTAAAATGTTGTTACTTATAGTTGTATGAGTGATTGCAGGAAAAGTCCAGACTACGATCCCGGAAGCTGAGTCTAAGGGGGAGTCTGAAGACGAGCTCAAAGCAAGGGGGAGCTTGTAGATGGAAAGCTAGGTGTTGATCCCAAAGCATGGAAGCTTGATGAAAGGGGGAGCCTGAAGCTGATGGAAAGAAGATAAAGATTGAAGGATGCTTACAGTGTTACAATTCGAATAGAGTTTGAAGACTGATCAAGACTGAAGAGGTGTCATGATAAAGATTGGACACTGAAGACTTCGTCAATATCCAAGGGGAGTCTGTTAGTGCACTATGTCTATTGACTTCGTCTTGTATCGAGTCTAGGATTTGAATTGTTAGATTAGATCTTGTTATACGAGAGTATAGGAGATTTTAGAGTATGTTTAAGGTAATTTAGCTTGAAAGTGGTGATTTACCTTGAAAGTGTCACATGACAGTTTCAAGCTAAATCAACATGTTGATTTCCCTTGAAAGTGGCATGTGTCATTTCAAGCTAAATCAACATCCCTATAAATAGCATTCAAGCTAAATCATTTGTAACTTTTGCCATTTTAGAGAGTTTGGAGCTTGGTGCTTAGAGAGAGAAAGTAGAGAGAGAAAGTGCTCTAGGTGATTCACGGTTCTTGTACGTTATCAGATTTTATCAAAGAATCACGTTTATATTACATCTCGTGTGTTTCGGTCTCGATCGTTCACGGATTCCGCACGTCGAACGGTCGGTTCGCAATCGTTTCGGAGTTAAAACCGGTCCTACACATTTCTTGACCGCTTCATCATTGTGTTCATCGATGATATCCTGATCTATTCGAAATCGAAAGCCGAACACGCGCAACATCTACGTTTGGTTCTCGAGCTACTCCAAGGGAATCGACTCTATGCCAAGTTCTCCAAGTGCGAATTTTGGCTGGAGGAGGTTCAATTCCTCGGTCACATTGTTAATAGTCAAGGTATTCACGTCGATCCCGTGAAGATTGAAGCAGTTAAGAGTTGGGTTACGCCGAAGAACCCGTCTGAAGTCCGTTCTTTTCTCGGACTAGCGGGCTATTATCGTTGATTTATCGAAGGGTTCTCTAAAATCGCTATGCCGCTTACCGCTCTCACGCATAAAGACAAACCTTTTGTTTGGGGAACTGAACAAGTGTCTGCTTTCCAAACCCTCAAGCACATGCTTTGCAATGCTCCCATCCTCACTTTACCCGACGGAAACAATGACTTTATTTTCTATTGTGATGCCTCAAACCTTGGTCTTGATTGTGTTCTCATCCAACGAGACAGGGTTATCGCTTACGCATCTCGTCAGCTCAAGATCCACGAGAAGAACTATACAACCCACGACCTCAAGCTAGGTGCAGTTGTTTTTGCGTTAAAGATTTGGTGACACTACATGTATGGTACCAAGTGTACGATCTTCACCGATCATAGGTGCCTACAACACATCTTTGACCAGAAGGAACTTAATATGCGTCAATGCCGGTGGGTAGAACTTCTCAACGATTATGACTGTGAGATTCGTTATCATCCAGGCAAGGCAAATGTCGTTGCCGACGCTCTAAGCCGACAAAGCTATCTCCATAGCGCTCGTAATGTTCTAGCCCAGCATCATCTCGAAACCCTTATTCGTGAAGCCCAACATGCTGGTTTTACCGAACGCACTTTGAAGAAGGAAAGGATCTATCACGATGGAGCCCAGCTTCTGAATAAGTCGAATGGGATATTCCACTATCTGGACCGAATTTGGATCCCTAAGCGAACCGATTTACGACAGATTTTAATGGACGAAGCCCACAAGTCTCGATATTCTATTCATCCCGGTGCCGATAAAATGTACCAGGACCTTCGCTACAAGTACTGGTGGCCGGGCATGAAAAGAGATATCGCCCTCTATGTTGGGAAGTGTCTGACTTGCTCGAAGGTCAAGGCTGAACACCAAAGACCCTCTGGCTTACTCGAATAACCCTCGATCCCTATGTGGAAGTGGGAGAGTATAGCAATGGACTTCATAACAAAACTTCTGCGTACGCCATCAAGTCACGACAGCATCTGGGTTGTCGTTGACCGTTTGACCAAATCTGCTCATTTTCTGCCGATACGAGAAGACTACAAGGTAGAAAGATTAGCCCGAATCTACACAGATGAGATCATCTGTCGACATGGGACGCCTTGCGACATCATTTCTGACCGTGATGCTCGGTTTACCTCGCGTCTATGGGAAATGTTTCAAACGGCTCTCGGTACTACGCTTAATCTAAGTACTGCATACCACCCTCAAACCGACGGTCAGACTGAAAGAACGATTTGTACCCTTGAAGACATGCTCCGTTCGTGTGTCATAGATTTCGGTGGTAATTGGGATGCTTACCTTCCGTTAGTCAAATTCTCGTATAATAGCAGTTATCATTCCAGCATTCAAATGGCACCGTTTGAGGCTTTATACGGAAGAAAATGTCGATCGCCAATTGTATGGCACGAGATCGGGCACTCGCAATTAACCGGTCCTGAGCTATTGCAAGAAACGACTGAGAAAGTCCTCCAAATTCGAGACAATCTGCTGTAAGCTCGGAGTCATCAGAAAAGTTACGCCGATCGACGACGCAAGCCCCTTGAATTTGACGTTGGCGACTACGTACTCCTAAAGGTATCACCTTGGAAGAGTGTGGTCAGATTCGACAAGAAAGGGAAACTAGCGCCTCGATATGTTGGACCTTTTAAGATTCTGGAAAGGATCGGAAAAGTCGCCTACAGACTCGAACTACAGGAGGAACTTAGCAACGTCCACCCGACTTTCCATGTGTCGAACCTCAGAAAGTGCCTAGCTGCGCATGATTTAATTGTACCTCTAGAAGATCTTCAAGTAAACGAAACACTACACTTCGTGGAAAAGCCTGTCGAGATCATGGACCGCCAAACCAAGCAGCTCAGACGCTCGCGCATTCCCATTGTGAAGGTTCGATGGGAAGGCAAACGAGGCGCAGAGTTCACTTGGGAACTCGAAAGTGACATGAAGGCGAAGTACCCGCAATTGTTTGTTACGGCTTCGGCCTAATTTCGGGACGAAATTCCCTCAACTAGGGGAGGCTGTAACACTCCGTGTTTCGAAAGTCAAAGTAAAAGTCAAGATTGAAGTCAAAGGGAGACAAGATAGCTAATTGCGATCTGTCACTCCTTGCTTAATTCCTGTTTTGACTTCTTTGACTTGTAGATAGTCTTTTTATGCTTTTACGTTAGTTGTGTTATGTGGAGTATTTGTTAATAACCGAGGTTAAATCGCTATTTATCGATATTTATCGCATGTCTTATCGCTTTATCGCTTATCGCAATCGCACTTGCAACTCGAATTACGCGTCTGGTTATGGTTCTTATGTGTGTGTGCCCTTTATGTGTTACTTGTGCATGTTATTTATGTTTTATGATGTGGTGATTAATCAAAATGCAATCGCAACTCAATCGCAATCGAATCGCAAATGCTAAACGCAAGTTAAATAGGATGATTGTATGTTGATATAGTAGTTGGGATTAAAAGTAATTTGAATAAGGAACTCTATCACATCGCAACGCTCAACACTCGAATTGAAACTGCAAAACTCCTCGCGCCGAGCACTCAAATCGAGTGGCCAGCCGACCGAGCTGCCATCCGATCGGGCTGCCACCCGATCGAGCTGCCACCCGATCGAGCTTCCACCCGATCGAGCTGCCACTCGATCGAGTTGCCATCCGATCGGGCTGCCATCCGATCGGGCTGCCACTCGATCGACCAGCCACTTACTCCCCTTTCCTTTTATGGAAACCCTATAAATACCCCCATATGTCAACATCACTTGATGTTGACAGCTCTCTCCCTCTCCACTCGCTTCAGCCGCTATTTCTTCAGATTTCTCGCGATGCTTGTAAGTTTTCCACCTAAACCTAGTACTTTTTTAATCTACACGCACTCCTACACCTTTCTATCTTTTGAATCTTAACTTTTAACCGTGAAATCACTAGATTTGAGGTGTTTTAGGATGATGTCGTCATGGTGTTCATAAGAACTTCATGTTTTCGCTTCAATCCTCCAAAAACAACTTAGATCTGAACGATTTCCACACAAATAAGCAAGGATCTTTCATAGATCTGAACATATTCATGATGAAAGGGATTGAAAGATGGTTTTTCAACCTTCTTTCAACTCTTTTACACTCAATGCACTCAAAACCGATAGAATCTGAGCTTATTCTAATCTTCTACTCTTTCTTGTGGATGTGTTGGTTCAAGATCTGGATTCTATCCATGAGGATACTGATTTCGAGTTAAACATGAAACACCGTCTTGAACAGTTAACTGGTCGGACTAGGGTGGTTCCTGTCCGATCGGGCCACTAAGTCTTGACGAGGTTTCTGTTGTTTAGCACGTTATCAAATAGTCTCGAGAAAACTTCAAGCTGTCAAAACAACCAAGGAAGAAGACAATCAGGTCAACTGGGACGGATTGCCGTCAGATCGGATTGCCACCCGACCGGACTGCCACCCGATCGGATCGCCACCCGATCGGACGGCCGTCCGATCCACTGACACTTTGCTTCATTTTACGCGCCGCTTATCATTCATGCTATCGTTATGATCAGGCTAATCTTGCTCTCTAGCGCTCCCTTCAATCCATTATCGTTGTGAGTATACTCGAACCCTTTTTGCTTTACGCACTTTTGGGTGTTACATACGTTACTTATTCTAAATCACATCGAACACACTACGCAATACTTTAACGCTAACCGTTACCGCGTGTTATACATGACTTAGGGGCTGTTTGGTAGCCTCTTAATCCATTCAGATGTTGTCTCTTAATGAAATCATTTGTGGCCCTTATGTCTGAATGAATAAGAGCTAACCTTATGTCTGACTGGATAAGAGGTAACATCTGAATGGTAAACCATCACATGTCACATTCTTCTACATTATCTTTGTTAAACTCTTAAATGATTTCATTAAGAGGTAGCCTCTTAATGTCATTCAGATGCTACCAAACAGCCCCTTAATGAATGCTTGTTTGTTATGTTTACACATGGAATGTTGTCTACCTGCCTTAGCAACGATAGTACTATAGTTTGGACTCAGCACCTGTTCACTCAGGGGTTGTTAAGGACAATTTGTTACATGGCTCACAGTGGTGAGTGTGTATTACGAACTGCCTTGGGCAGTCAACCCGCAGTCATTGGTATCGATAGGTTCATGTCGATAACTAACGTGCTTCATTTCACACTGTGTACGTGCTGGTTATGCGTAAACGAATTCGAACTCTATTATATCTATTAAACTTGTATGCTCACCTTTACACTATGTGTATTGACTTTTACTTTAACGTATGTGGCAGGTGGTTAAGATGTTTATATGCTTGGCTTGCTGTGAAATCGAGGCTAAGAAAGGTCTAGAAACAAATAAATAAATCATCTGTATTTGAAATCTGAGTTGTCGGAACAGAACAATTTGACTAGATTTTGTCTGTAATAATTAAATTACTTTTTATGTCATGGAATGGGACGTGATGCTTAAATAATTGGTAATTATAGTTGTTATGGAAACTTCTGCACAATCTGTTTCGCTCAGTGCCACGCCCCGATGTTTCCGCCATCGGTTGGGGTGTGACATCTCATGCCCGCAGCAACGAGCATCTGCTCACTAAATGAACTGTTTGGCAGCGCAAGCAGATTTCGATACCATTCATCCATCTTGGGTATCGGTAAGGTCTCTTTCTCGATCTCCCCCGGCACGTGGAACATTATGGCGATCGGAAACACCTCCTAGTATAGAAGAACTTGCTCTTCTAGTCATGGTAACTTTTAGGAGGCGACAACAGGATTTTCTTTGCACCATCGCGCAAAGAGAAATAGAAGAAGCCTAAGTTGCATTGTAACTGGTAGAAGACCCTAAAGTGTTTAACCGCCGGTTCCAACCCCTAAGATCGGCATCAAAACTTGAAATGTCGTATCCTCACCAGCCCAATGGCTCAACTGGGAGATGTGGAACCAATAGAAGGTTAACAACTCTCCAAAAAAATGGGTGGCCGGCAACAGAAGTTGTCATCTTGCAATAAGTAGGAGTAGAGGGTAACAAACCCAACTAGAGAATTGGTCTCCGTCTGCCCGACGGATGGGTATGTTACACCCCATATATTAGGGAAATGTAGACCGTAAACGATTTGCTCGAATGCCAGTTCATCCCATTTAATCGGAGGCATACCTCCGGCCACCTCTTCTGTCACACCCTGACTTTTGCGGAAGCGTGGTTATTTGGTGTGACCTCTTAATACCATAGCATTCAATCATAACAAATGCTAAATGATAAAACCAAAAGATATTTATCCATTATTAATGTTTAGAAAGTACCACAACAACTTGTGTTGAAAACATCGATACCAAATTAAGTTACAAACCATGACTTGACTAACTGAGTTCATAGAGACTTCACAAACGACTTTGAATAGAACCTGAGTTTGGAAACATGTATCCCGTCCAGGAATAGGATACACCCCTAAACTCATCGACCAAGGATAACATCTTTTATTTAAGTGCAGCTTGAAAACATATGCATACCCTTGCCAGATCCACTAGTTTCCTGAAATACATATAATTTGAAAAACATCAACAAAAGTTGAGCGAGTTCATGTGTATGTAAGTATGTATAAACCTTTGAAGTATTTCTTGTATGTATAAATGTCCCTGGTATGTAGCAATAAGGAAAAAGAGATCACCAATTGTTTTCAAAGCCAATGGTATGCGTGAAATGGTGCAGGAAGACTCAAACCAAGCAAATTTGTCTCCGGGATGAAGACACAGTCACCACTATGGGCCGCCCCTGCCTCGTGGGTGTGGGCTCGCTACACCCAAATAGATCTATCACTCATGTCCCTTGGTCCTACAATGAGGATTAATGGCCTTAAGTGTCGTGCCCACCACTCACATGATCGCGCAGTAAACCCTCCTTAGGCTAACCATACCATGTATAAAAATGTCTGTAATAATTGTAACATGTATTCCACCCCCGAAGTACAAAACTGAAAACAGTTAAAAGAAAAGGGGGGACATGAACTCACAATATTGCGTCCTCAGCTAGTAACTCAACTCTGTCGGCAACCACGACTACCTACAGTGTACTAATGTCTATTAGACAAACGGGTCGTGCCTTTGCTTAGTATTTGCGTTTTGAGTTACGTTTCTTATATTATTCCGAGTTATAATTATTTGTCAAAATAATTAATATTTCAACTTAAATTATATTTGGTTTTGGAATATTTGTTTAAACAATATTTCTGCATTAATACTTCTCAAGTATTTAATCTTTCGTATTTCCTTCCCAAGGATGAGGTATCTCATACATGTATTTGTATTATTGTATTTGTAATTTCCGAAATAATATATCTCTAAGTCTCACTTTGGAAAATATATTTGTAAATTCATTTTGTCCAAAAATAATATATTGTCCAGAAAATATATATTTTTCCCAAAATTATATATCTTCAAAATATACTAAGAAAATATATTCTTATTTCCAAAATAATATATTTTTACCTCGTCAACATATGATACAACTTTGTAATATTCACAAAATCATATTTTTATTTCTCGTATCCAAAATAGTGTTTACCATAAATATGTAAGTAACGGTATTGTTTTGGATAATAAATTTCACGGTACTTCGTTAAGTTATATAATATAACCGTTTCACCGAGTATACAAATAGTCACACAAGTGTCTTAATATGAAATATATATTTTAAATATATATTTATCCATTTTTATTTATAAAACCAACCTCCGATACTTTGTATTTTTGTTACAAAAATTATGGCAAAGTTTATATTTGAAAAACGTAGTTTAAAATACACTAGTAAACACTTGTCTAGAAAATATTTTCTAAGTGCTTATATTTTTAGAAAATTTTGCCATAGTTTCCCCTAAAAACAGAGGTGTCCATGCTATATAAGCATATCATTTTCTTTTCAAAAATCAACCCAACAATCAATAATCAAACTACACTTCCCAAGTGCAAAAATTATACAATGTATCTAACAACATGAACATGAACTTTCACAAAAACTCGTAGTGACTTGGTAACGTGTTTAGTAAACTTAGTTACCCCTTAAAGTGTGTTTATTTCTTAATAAACTTCCTTCTTGAAAATTTTAGATGTTTACATCTTGTAAACATATTCTACAAAAATTATTCTTTTGAACTCTTCTTGTAAATAAAGTGTTCTTACACTTGTTTTGTCACAAAAAACAATGTATATTTGTGTAAGAATCAAGTTCTACAAAAATCATATTTTGAACTTGATTTTCTTGGAAAATTATTCATAAATCTTAGATTCTCAAAATTACTAGCTCACTTTATTTACTATTTTTCAAGAAATAATTTTTATTTTCAAGTTCATGTTCATAAGTGAGGATGATCTTCTTGGGTTATCATATAATCATCCTCTAACTTGCTAAATCATGTGTTTAATCACAATCTAGCAAGCTCCTTATGATGATCAACATCATAATCTCAAGTAAATAACAATCAAGTGCCATGCATGTATTTAACAATATTATTTTAACAAGATTTCATCATCTTTAAGTTTCATGTTCATGATTCTTGTTTTAGTCTTTTAGTATTCTTGTTATTTCATCACAATGTACATCTTTTTAACCAACAAAATGAGAAGTAAAAGTTAGTAGTAAGAAGCTTACAACTAGCTCAAAGGCTAGGGAATATCACTAGAAAAAGATGATGAAAGATGGTGGATGAAAGCTATGGATGAAGGTTCTTCAAATTCTTCAAACACCAAGCTCCA